>CM038682.1:460950315-461039172 GCA_021605205.1 Aegilops longissima | reverse complement strand
AACATGAACAACCTTGAAGAGGCCCTCCACATGGGAGAGAGCTTATGGAGTCCCTACAGAAGGACCCGTCGAACCGAGTCTCCTACCTCGAGAGTTAAGGGCGGATGTTGCGGCGGTGGTATGTCGCGAAGTGCACCTGGTACCTTGCCGCTTCGCGATGCAGCTTCTCGGCGCTCCTCCCCGGCCGAAGTGCGTCCCCGCATGGCGTCTGCAGCGCGTTTCGCCGAGCGCCCGGGACCAGCAGCGGTCGGCAGCGACCTCGTGAGGAGGACCGCTTGACTCCGTGAACCCGAGGAAGAAGGGGTCTCTCCAGTTGGCTTGGTTGCGGTTGTGCGGATGGACCACAACACGGATGGAAGCTCGTCGTACCAGCCTGCACCGCGAGCTTCCGAGTTTCTTCTTGAGCGTCCACGGTCTTGAGGCCTCTCGGGACCTCTGCATTAACCACGCTTCGGCATGTCCATTGCTGCGAAGTGCGCCACGGCGTAGCATATCTGCGTCCCAAGGTTAGCGCGATGCATTATTAAAAGGTTCTTGGTGAACTGCGAACCGTTGTCGGTGATGATCTTGATTCGGCACTTTCGAACCGCTCACGATGCCCTTAATGAACTTGACCGCAGAACCAGCGGGGATGGCGAGAACGGACCTCGACTTGGCCCACTTGGTGAACTTGTCCTGGCGGCGTAAGTGGCGATAGCCCTGGCGCTTAGGAAAAGGGCCGAGAATGTCCATCCCCATACGCGAATGGCCAAGTGAGGGGATGGTTTGCGGTTCTCCTGGCTGGTGGATCTGCTTGGCATGGAATTGCAAGCCTCGCAAGCCTTCACGAGTTCGATGGCGTCATTGGTAGCGGTGGGCCAATAGAAACCGCTGCGGAGCATGCTTGCCGACAAGTGCAATGGCGATGAATGGTGCCCACAATCTCCGCCATGTATATCTGCCGGCAATTCCTTCCCTGTTCCCGGTGATGCGGTAGCGAGATCGTCGTTCGGTCATTTCGGTAAGTTCTCCATCCATGATCTGTATGCGTGGCTTGCCGCCACGCTCTGCCTCCTCCTCCTTCTCGGCAAAGTTCCACGTGTTAAGTAACTCTTGAGCTCAGTGATCCAACACCCTCTTGAGGCTCCATCGTTAGAATCGGGCGTGCTCCTGAGGCGGACCCGCAGTGGGAGCTCCCGGGCAGGTGGTGAGGAGCTCCTCGAGCTGTCTTGTGCTTGATAATGCGTGGCGGCGGGGCTGAGGGCTTGAAGAGCCGTTCCTCAAGACACCCGGCTCCTGGGGTAACCTCCTGAGGCTCGTTTGGCGATGTCGTCGGCCTCTTGATTGGTGTCGCGAGGCGCGTCTTTGCAGCTCTAACCCCGAGAACTGTTTCTCCATCCTGCGGACCTCCATAAGGTAGGCCTCCATGTGTTCATCTCTTGGCTCATACAATTTGTTGGAGAAATTGGCGAGGAGCTGAATACGCCCTTGATGGTAGGCGCTTCACCCCGAGGCGCAGCCTTCAAACCCGCTATCAGCCCCTCGTATTCCGCTATATTGTTGGAGACCTTCTCGCCATCTTTGGAAGCAGCTGCCGCGGCATAGTAAAGCTTGTCTTGGGCGGGGGATATGAGCATTGCCCCAGCCCAGCCCTGCACGGAGAATGCTCCGTCGAAGTACATGACCCAACCTTATGGTAGCCGCTCCTGGGGAGAGGACCGATCCTCGCCCGGCCACGGGGCGGTGCTTACATCCATTAGGCCACGAAATCTGCAGTAGCGGCTCCTTGATGACTCTGGTTGTCTTGAACTCGAGTGGAAGCTTGCAGCTCAATGTTCCCTTTCGGCGACCCTTCCAGGCCGAGTTGGAGCTCTGAGCACCCTCTCCGGGGGTATCGCGAGACAACCTTGATTGGATGACCACGGAAGTAGTGCCGCAGACTTCTTGCGAAGCCACCAACCAGCTGTGAAGAAGGAGCTTCTGCGGCATGGGGTACCGTGCCCTCGCATCCCGTAACTGCAGTCTTGCTGAAATACACGGGTGCTTTCGGCGAGTTAGGGGCGTCGGTGCTAGTGGCGTCTTCTGGAAGCTGTGGTGCCTCCAGAGGCAGGCGCCTCGGAAGTTGGGTGCTAGGATGGGAGGCCTCCCTGCCCTGTAGTGCGCTTCTTGCTGTGATGGCTGATCTTCTTCCATTGCGGTCTTGTACGCTAGTTCATACGATTGGTCTTGCCTTAGCTTGGGTGGCCATGCAGTGGTCTTGGCTGGCGCTCCTCCTAAGCGCCACCCAGCAGCGCTAGCGGAGTAGGGAGTGGCGGCGGTAAATACCAAGGGCTCTGAGGGCAGCAGGCCACCATCCTTTGGAGGGCTGGTCGGTACCTCTTGAGGTCTTGAAAGCGCTTTGTCGGCCTCTTGATCCACTTTCGAGGGCCCATTTTTCTTCATCGGTGGAAGAAAGGCAGCGCTGCTCCCCCAATCGGGAGATAAAGCGGCCCAGCGCCGTTCACGGCGCCCGTGAAACCTGCATTTCTCAGGGTCTTGATTGGGCTCATGTCTTCCCTTGCCTTGACCTTTTGGTTGGCCTCGATGCCTCGGTGGGACGAGAACCCGGAGCTTACGAGGAACTCAAACACACACTTCTCGGGTTGAGTCGCGGGCTCACTGCGTTGAGGCTCATGAAGGTTTCTTCAGTCTTGTATCAAGGTCTTGGCCTCATGAGACTTCACCACAATGTCATCGGCGTATGCCTCCACATTCTTCCCGGTTGTGGGCCCAAGGTGATGTGCATGAGCCAGCTGGAAGGTTGCCCCGCGTTGCGCAACCCGAAGGGCATGCATGTATGTGATACACTCCACATGGGGTTAGGAAGGCCGTCTTTCCCGTCTTCCACCGCCATCTTGATTTAGTGATACCCGGAAAAGGCGTCCAAGCACTGTGAGGTCACACTCGGCGGTGGAATCGGCGATCTGAGTGATCTGAGGGAGGCGGAAAGCGGATCCTGCGGGCATGCTTTGTTGAGGTTGGTGAAGTCGACACATCGCGCTCCTTTCCTCCCTTCTTTGGCACCTGCAGGGTTGGCGGTAATCTGAGTATCGGATCTCGTGAATAACCCGGACTTCTAGCTTGCGGGTCTCTTGGGCGATGAAGGCCTGCTTTTCGATTGGACTGCCTTCTCGCTTTCTGCTTCACTAGGCGCACGCGTTGGGGCTACCGCGTTGAGGTGGTGCTCAATTCGCCCGTGGAATCCCTTGGTGATCGGGCTCCCGGCGAACACCTTCTTGTTCGCGCGGAACTTGACAAGGGCTTCCTCCTGTTCGGGCTCGAGGTTGGCGCCTATGGTGAAGGTGGCGTTTGTGGACCCGTCCTCATCGGCAGTATCTGCTTGGTCCCGCCTTGTCTTGAGTGAACTTTGCTTCTTCTTGGTCGTGCATTGCCCCTTGGGCTTAGGGGCTTCGCATTGGCGGGCTGTCTTTGCGACGCCGTCTTGAGTGAGCCTAAGCGCTTTCATGGCCTTGGTATCCCAGACACGGTGAGGACACCCTGCTCCCGAGCATCTTCATGAGGTTGTACCCCCGGTGGAAGTTTGCGGCCATGAATTTGTGTCTTGGATAACCAAGGATGGCATTGTAGGGGAGGGGCGATGGGGCGATGTCGAAGTCGACCGATTCCGTCACGGAAGTTGTCATAGGTGCGAAGGTCACGGAAGCGGTTACCCCAAGGGCTGGATGACCCTCCTCCTCGCCCGAAAAAAGGCGGTGATGCGCGGCAGCTCCACCAGGTATCGAGAGGAGGTTGAAGGCCTCGGCCGAAATGCGTTGAAGGCGGCGCCGCCGTTGATGAGGTCTGGTGGCGGCAACTTTGGCGGATGGTGGGTGTCTGCGAGCATGGGGGCGCACCGAGCGGCCGAGTTGGTGGGGTGGTCTTGAGAGTCGAAGGTCAGCCCGACCCAGCGACTCCGTCCGACTGAGAGCCCCCACGCGTGGGCGCGCGACCAGCGGACGAATGTCTTGACATGGCGGCTGGAAGGCGGCGCTGCGAACCGCCAGGAGGGCGCGGCAGTGGGGAGCAGCGGCGGGTGACCGAGGGAGCAGCGCGGCCCCTCCCCTGAGTGCCGGGGCGCGGGGCGATGCTTGCTGCCGTCCCCCGGGCGGTGGCGGTGTTGGCGGTGGCGAAGGCAACGGCGCCCGCGGCAGAGCTGTCTGGCGACATGGGAAGCGAAAGCGGCTCGGCGCCGGGCGGGCCGTGCAGGCGTCGACATGGTTGCGTGGTCGGGGAAGAACGAAGCAGCGATAGGCAGATTCGGTGCACCCCTACAGGCGCCAAATGTCGATTCCGGGTTCCGGCAGACCCTTGAGGTTGAACCTTTGGGGTGCGCCGAGATCAACCCTCCACGTCTCGTACCTCGCCCGAATCGCGAGGACCTAAACTACTAAGCGAGAACAACACAAGAGACACAAGATTTATACTAGTTAAGACCCACCCGTTGTGGTGTAATACCCAACTCTAGTTTGTGGTGTGGTGGATTGCCTCTTGGGCTGATGAGGAGCGATCTGAGGAAGAACAACCTCGCGAGGTCATTCTAGGTGGGTGTGATGAACTGCTAGGTGGTGTCCCGTCGCTCTAGCTTGAGGATCGGTTCATTGTCTTTCTCTGGATGCGATTGTTTTGATCCCTTACTCACGAGTGTGGCTACTCCTATTTATGGCGAGGCCTGGGCCTCTTCCCAAATATTGGCGGGAAGAGCGCCAACAATTAGCCATTTAGAAGAAACAAGCTGGGTACACTTATCGACTAAAGTTGGCCTCGCTGCCAAAGGCTCACGGTGATGCTGCTTGGGCTCCCGATGACTCCCTTCCGTAGTTAGGGCTGGTCTTGAATCTTGTTGCACGAAGCGGATGCCTTTGCTTGATGCTCTACTGCGCTTGCTCCCTTTGCACCAAAGAGGTAAGGAGGGCGCTACAGTGGCTGGCACCCTGCTCGTCATGGCTTGCGTCATGGGCACCTCGCGGTACCACCTTGAACTCTCCGCCTCCTCATGAGCCAGCTGGCGGCCGGCACTGAGAAGCTCCTTGTCGTCCGCCCGCAATCTGGCCCCTGCGTGGGTCTTGAGCTGCGTTGATGAAGATGGGCGTCCACAGGCCTCCTTTGAGCCCGCGCCCGCCCAGCGGAGCGAGCAAGTCACAGGGACCCGTTGCGAGAACCCGGCGGTAGCCCCGGGCCACAGCGCGCCGAACTTGGCGAGTGGAAGGCAAAAGGGCAAGTCTGCGAGCGTCGCGGGCCCTAACGACCTTGCGACCTTGGGCGCAGCGTGGCGGTTGATTGGGCGTGGGTAGCCTTTGTTTCCCCGATGCCTCGGTAACCGCGGATTCGACAAGTCCACTGCATGCGAGCTGGTCATGATTACGGTGATCGTGGAGGCCGGCGGTTGGCCTTCGCCCGGCAATAAATGCACTGAGGCAGCGCGTGCCCTTCCGATCTATCCTTTCTTGTCTCTCCTTCTCCTCCATGGCTCCACCAAGGAAGTTCTCGGCGCGAGAAAGGGAAGGGCCGTCGGTCAGTCTTCCTCTCCTCCGCCTAAGCGTGGCGAGTCGCCCTCGCAAGCACCTCGTGGCCTCCTTGGCGGTCCCCAGCAACCGTGGGGATGCTCTCAGCGTGGCGACGGCGGCTGGCCATGGTCGGGCGTGCCGGCCCTTGCGCGTCCCCGAGCCAGCGCCTTCATGCGGCTGGCGCTGCGGAGTTCATGGTGAGGCGGAGGAGCCATCGGCGTCCGGCTCTAGCTCCGTGCTTCCTCCTGGGTGAGCTCCCGGATGGCGCCCTGAGTGGCCTCGGCTCCAGGCAGATGGCTGCTGCGGCAGGGCTTCATGGGCTTCTGGAGGTCTCTGCTGAGGGGAACACATTCTGGCCCTTGGTGGCGGGCGTTCGCTCATGGCGTGGTCTCCGCCGCGGTGCTCCTGCACTTCAAATGCGATGGTGGCGCCACCCTCTCGTGAGGTGTTGGGGAAGAGCGATTGGCAGCGTGGGGTGCTGCCACGAAGGCGGCGACGGCGGCGAGGACTCCAGCCCGGCGTGGGCGGAAGGGCAGCGGGCGGCGGCGATGCGCGACTCCACCGCCTTCACTAGCTCTTCTTGGTGGTGATTCTTCCAGCGGCGGCGTGCTTACGCCGCTGCACCTGCAGGGGGTGTGGCAGGGTCCGCTTACATACGCCCGGTGAAGCGAGAAGAGTCCACAGAGCTCCGGGCGGCTCGAGCCTTCCAAGAACGGCGGCAGGCGTGCCGCTTCTTACATCCTTTTTATTTCTTTTCTCCTGCGTAAAAGGGACAATGTGTGGCCCCATGGGTAGCGTTTAGATCGCGCCGTTAATTATTGTCTTGCTTTTGTTATCCGATGCCATTCCCATACGCTTGTGTCGCCCATTAGCAAGTGAACCCGGCCGTGGCAAGCGGGGCGACCGACCCGGCCCGTGTGTAATGGGTTGTGCTGCCCGTGAGGCATGGTCGGGAGGTGCTCAGCTGTGGACCAGGGCGTGAAAACTTGAGTGATAGGGCAGGAGCGCTCACGGGGGCTCCAGGCTTCCGCCTCGCGAGTCCCAGCGTAAGAGAAATCGAGGGAGAGTGAAAAAGATCGAAGAACCACGGACCAAAGGCGATAGTTTGATAAAAACTCCAAATGGGAATAACTAGTGAACTGCGAGAGAGCAAATGAAAAGCGCGTCCGGCACCTAGTCCTAGTCTTGACGTCTTCTCACCGGCGGAGCTATGTGCTGCCTTTGGGCGTGGGAGGGGCCCAGGGCTGAGGCGGCACTCACGAGACTCAGGCGTGTACAGCCCAACTCATTATGCGTGAGAGTGTCACAGGCCCTGAGCTTCACGGCGTTCGCCTTCTTCACGAGCTCGGGCCTTTCTTACAGGAAGCAAGCTTCACAGGCGTTTGCCCTTTAACAGGCTCGGGCCTTTCGAGCAGCGACAGCTTCACGGGCATCCTTGAGCGAGGCCGTCTGAGGCCCCCGTTCCCCGAGCGCCCGGCAGTGTCTGAGGGTGCTCCGTGGGCAAGATGGCCAGGTGGATCGCCCAACATCCGCCAAGACCCACTTGCTCCTGAAGCCCTCAATCCTCTTCCGGGGTTGAAATGGCGATGGAGCTACCATGTCGACAGGCTTCGCTGCGAAGGAGGAACCACGAGAGGTGGGAGGGAGAAATAGTGGCAATGTGGAGGCCACAAGGGCTGCACCCAATGTGAGCCTCACAGTAGTAAGCGAATCGCCCGGAGGAGAAGAGCGGAGTTGGGGTGGAGAGTCAGAGCTTGTAGCTTGTAATGGCGGAGGGCGGAGAAGAAGAACTTCGAAGGAGGCATCGGACCGGCAGCGATGGCACTTACAAAGAAGCGAATAGAAGGTGCTCCCTTGGCCCTCGGGGAGGCGAGCCGACCTTGAACACCTTCGCCCGTCGATGCCCTCGCCCCGCCATCTGGCGCACCGGGCAAGGCTGCGCCTCCGACCGCGTTCGCGAGTCAGGGCGGCGCATACCAAGCTCCGGCCGAGTGCAGCGAGCGCCATGCCTTCTTTGGGCGTCTTGGTCGAGTGGATCCCGAAGATTTTGGAGGCGGGAAGGAAGGCGCAAGAAAAGCGTCGGCGGTAACGAGAGAAAGCAATGGAAGCAAAGCCTGAGCGACGCCGCTCCTTTGTCGACTTCATTGATTCTTTGAGGCACCACGTCAATCAACTGCCATCGCGGCGCCCAAAACGGCCAGGCTGGCATTAGAACCCTGTCGCTTTACGCTTGCCCCTCGCCTCTCTGCTTTCGGCCAAGTCTGGCGCGCCTTGGGCAGGGGCTACTATCGGCGTTCTAGGAGCAGGGTCCCAGACTTGCACACTGCAGCTGGCGTGGCTCAAAGGGGGCCCTTCCGCCCATCTTCATCAACACGAGCTCAAGACCCTCATGAGGCCAAGCCTCATGAAGGCGGACGGACAGGGGAGCTTCCTCGGTAGACCTCATCGGGCTTTCGCTTCATGAGTGGCCCGGAGAGATCAAGGCGGGGTACCTCGGGAGGTGCCCATGGCGCTTAGCCATGGCGACCAAGGGCACCGGTGAGGCGCCAGCCAGCGGTGTCCTCCTTTCCTCTTTGGTGCAAAGGAGCAAGCGCGAGCGAAGAATCAAGCAAAGCGTCCATTTCAGTGCAACAAGACCAAGACCATCCAACGGCAGGAAGGAAGTCATTGTGGAGCCCAAGCCGGCGTCACCACCAGAGCCTTTGACATGCGAGGACCAACTTTAGTCAGGATAAGTGTACCATGTGTTCCCCTTCAAAATGGCCAATTGTTGGCGCCCTTCCCACTCAATATTTGGGAAGAGGCCCAGGGCCTTTGCCTATAAATAGGGATAGCCACCCACAGGGTGTGACGCCCCAAGACCGGAGCTTCAGTTGCCTTCCAGGGTTTCCGAGTTTTGTCGTGTGATTTGTTTTGTTTGCGCATTCATCATGTCATCTCTTGCATTGCATCATCTCATCATGTCATTAATTTTTTTTAAAAACTCAACTAAATAAATTGTATGGATTTTTCGATCCATTTAAACCGAGGGATTCACATGGTGACTTCTCTTTATAACATATCCTCCCAATATTAGGGAGCTATATTAAAAATATTCCATTGTTTTGGAATCACCATAACCCACTTGCAAAATTCCAATGCCCTTTCTTGCTTCAAGTTTGGTCCCCAAACTTTGCCAATTTATTCATCATTTTCGGAGTTCCACCAAAATCCTTGGATCATTTTTGTTAAATTCCTCACATTTTTATGAGTCCGGGAAAATCGTCCTCGTTCCCAAATTCTTTCCCTATCCCTCTCTTTCTTTTGTCTCTCTATTTTCTTTTCTGCTATATATATAAGAGAGAGAGAGAGCCAGCCCAGCCGGCCTCTAAGGCCCAGTCCACCTGGCCATTCTCCTCCACCAGGCCGGCCTAACCTCACGCGCGGCCCAAGGCCCACCAGCCGCCTCTAACCTAGCCCCGAACCCTCATCTCTCTCCCTCGACTCCCACCAGCGCCGCCTCCCTGCCCGATCCCCTTCTCCCGCATCGCCGAACCCGCCTCCCTCTCGATCCCCTTCTCTCCCTCTGCGCCCGATCTCCCCATCTCCCTCCATGCCCCGCTCCTCCCGATCCCCTCGGCCTCCTTCCTCTCCTCCATGGCGCCTCCTCGCCGCCCAGTGCCTCTCCTCCTCCTCCTCGGCGCCTCCTCTCCATCGCGCCACCGTCCCGCCTCTCCACCTCCTCGCCAAACCCTCGTGCCCGGCCGCCCGAGAGCTCCTCGGCACCTGCCCGTGGCCTCGATGCTCGTCGTCGTCCTCGCCTCGCCCGCCTCGTTCGGCTCTCACGCCGGGAGCCACCGCCAGCCCCTGCTGCGGATGGGGTGACTCCGAAGCCGCCAGCCTGGTCTTCTCAAGCCGCCGCCGTCCTTCTCCGACCCCTGCCATGGCGCCCGCCGTTAAGTAGCCTCCGGCCCGTGCCCGGCGAGTCGAGCCGCCCAGCTCGTCCGCCCGTTCCCGGATGGATCCGGTGTTCTGACCTCCTCCTCGCCGCCTCCGCTCCACCAGCCAGCCACCGGAGTCCCTGCCTCCACAACCACCGAGCAGGAGCGCCTTCCATGGCCTCCGGCCTCCCGGTCCTACTGCCCGCCTCCTCGCGCCCCAAGCCTCCACCTCGCATCGCGGTCTTCATCCGCCAAGGGCGCCAAGACCCTTCCGTGGATCGTCAAGTACCCTGCCGCGACTACGGTGTTTTTAAGACTGCCAAGTACCATTTTATCGGGCGGCTGAGCGACTACCACACCGGGCCAAGTACGGATCGTCAAGTTCGACTACACGGATGCGACAAGTACCACGACTACCCCGAGGGCGTTCGGTTCCGTCAAGATCGACTTCACAAACTGCCAGTACCCTTGGGATCGCAAAGACCGTCTCGAGATATCGACAAGTACCCCTACGGAAACCTGAATCGCCAAGACCGGATCCGACAAGTACCCGATGGCGTGTACCACTACCGTCGACCCTCGAAGACCCGTGGACCCCGAACATCCACGGGACGCGAACAACTACTTCCGATGACGAGATGTACCACTACCATCGAGCGTGAGCGCCTACTTCCCCTACGCCGTGTCGACTACTTCCCTCTGAAGCGAGAACCGTTCCGTTTGAGCGATCGAAGGTATAACCCGAGAGCGACCGCGATGAGATGCCCTTGCATGTATGAGATGCGATATGTTTGCACCGTGTCGAATTGTCTTTGCGATGCCCTCTCTTTGCCATGCCACCGTTCCGTGGGAACCCGTAATCGGGATCACCCACCATCTTGCATGACTCGCTCAAATCACGCTTTCTTTGCACCGACATCTCAATGAGCTGTCGGAACCGATATGTTGCCGTGGCATCATTTTCGGATTCGTTGCCGTGGCACCCCTTTCTTCCACCACGGTGACATAATGCTTCATAATGCTCTTGTCAACATTTTCATAAATTGCATAAAAACTTGCTCATGTCATCCGCATCATGATAACAACATTTAAATGTTAAAAATTGTTGTTTGCTTTAATTTGCTTAAATGCCATGCTAAAATGATTTATTTCATAACTAAATAACCGTAACTCGGATTTAAATAAATTATATATGTAAATGGGGTGGAAAAATGCCTAGTTTAACATGGTGTACTTGCTTTGCATGTTTATCAACATTAAAATTGTGTTTAGGGCAGATCAGTACCTAATCCATAAATATGCATATGAGGATTTTTCCGGAATTGTTGTTGTTGTTTCCGGCCTCATTTAATCTTGCCTAAATAGTTAGTTTCATTTGCTTCACCCTCTTGCCATGTTTAACAACATTTAATATTGTTGAGTACCTAACCGAGAGAGAACTAAATAAGTGTTGTGGTGTTTTGTCAATATGCAACCCGTTGCATATTGAGCTCCACTTAACTTGTAGTGTTGTTTGTGCATATTGCCATGCCATGCCTCATTAAACCGGACATGCATCATACTTGATTGTGCATCATGCCATGTTTATGTGATGGTTGTTTACTTTGATGTTTCTTTCTTTCCGGGTTGCTTCTCTCGTTAGCTTCGGTTTCCTTCCGGAGTTGTGAGGATTCATTCGACCTCGTCCGTTTGTCTTCTTCATGGACTCGTTCTTCTTCCTTGCGGGATTTCAGGCAAGATGACCATACCCTCGAAATCACTTCTATCTTTGCTTGCTAGATGCTCGCTCTTTTGCTATGCCTATGCTTTCGATGCCTACCACTTGCTTATCATGCCTCCCATATTGCCGTGTCAAGCCCTAACCATCCTTTCCTAGCAAACCGTTGTTTGGCTATGTTACCGCTTTGCTCAGCCCTCTTATAGCGTTGTTAGTTGCGGTGAAGATGAAGTTTGTTCCTTGTTGGAACATGGAGTTGTTGTTCCTTGTTGGAACATGATTACTTGTTGAGTTATCACAATATATCTTATATTATTAATGCATCTATATACTTGGTAAAGGGTGGAAGGCTCGGCCTTATGCAGTGTGTTTTGTTCCACTCTTGCCGCCTAGTTTCCGTCATACCGGTGTTATGTTCCCGGATTTTGCGTCCCTAACGCGGTCGGGTGATTTATGGGACCCCCTTGACAGTTCGCTTTGAATAAGACTTTTCCAGCAAAGGCCCAACATTGGTTTTACCATTTGCCTCACCTATGCCCTTTTTCCCTTGGGTTTAGGAGCCCAAGGGTCATCTTTATTTAGCCCCCGGGCGGTGCTCCTTGAGTATTGGTCGAACTGAGCGAGATCTGGGGGCCACCAGCAGGGCAACTCGAGGCTGGTTTTACTCGTAGGCTGACTTATCCGGTGTGCCACGAGACCGAGATGCGTGCGACTCCTATCGGTTTGTCGGCACATCCGGCGGCTTTGCTGGTCTTGTTTATTGCTGTGAAATGTCTTGTGGCAGGATTCCGAGACTGATCGGGTCTTCCGGGAGAAGAATATCCCGTTGATCACGAGAGCTTATCATGGGCTAAGTTGGGACACCCCTGGAGGTTTGAACTTTCAAAGCCGTGCCGCGGTTATGTGGCAGATGGGAATTTGTTAATGTCGGTTGTAGAAAACCGAAGTTGATCTTAATTAAAATACACCAACGGCGTGTGTAACCGTGATGGTCTCTTCTCGGAGTCCGAGAAGTGAACTCTGATGTTGGAGTTATGTTTGGCGTAAGTAGTTTGGGATCACTTCTTGATCATAGTTGTTCGACCGTGCTTTGCTTCTCTTCTCGCTCTCTTTTGCGTATGTTAGCCACCATATATGCTAGTCGCTTGCTGCATCTCCACCTCACCACCTGTCCTACCTTTAAGCTTAAATAGTCTTGATCTCGGGTGTGAGATTGCTTGAGTCCCGTGACTCACAGATACTTCAAAACCAGTTTGCGGTGTCGATGAAACCGTGCGGTGGCCTTGAGCTCAAGGAGGAGCTCGATGAAGATCTTGTTCATTGTGTTGTTTCGTTTCAGTTGATCGATGAGTGGAGCCAGTTGGGACGATCGGGGATCTGTGTAGCATTTGGGGTAGTCTTCTTTTATTTTGGTTCCGTAGTCGGACCTTGATTGTATCTGTATGATGTAATGTTTTTACTCATGTATTGTGTGAAGTGGCGATTGTAAGCCAACTATGTATCTCTTCCCTTATGTATTACATGGGTTGTGTGAAGATTACCTCACTTGCGACATTGCTTTCAATGCGGTTATGCCTCTAAGTCGTGCTTCGACACGTGGGAGATATAGCCGCATCGAGGGCGTGACACAGGGTAGGGACATGTTGAACCTAGAGAGATCTGGAATCAGCAGAGAGATAGAGAGAAGCGACTGAACTCCCCCTAGCAGTTCATCGCACCAGCCAAGAACAGACCCTCGCGAGGCTGTTCTTCTTTGTATTGTTCACCACCATCAGCCCAAGAGGCAATCCACCAGACCACAAACTAGAGTAGGGTATTACACCACAATGGTGGCCCGAACTAGTATAAACCATGTGTCTCTTGTGCTGTTCCTTTTGAAGGTAGGTGGAGGGCGAGATTCCGCGCACACCCCAGTGTTCGAACCTCAAGGGTCTGCCGGAACCCGAAATCCGACAGACGCTAAGTGGTGGAAACATGTGTGAAGAAGTACACCCCTGCAGGGTTGTAAATGATCTTTTCGAATAGCCGCGTCCGCGGTTAAGGACCTCTGGGTTGCCTATACAGTTTATAGACAAGTGAAAGTGGATACTCTAAAATGCGCAAGATAAGCGTGAGTTCTATGGATGGTGTTCTCATAGGGAGACGGGAGCGGATCCATAGTGGTGTATTGATTGGTGAATATGTGAACTCATGTGCGCCACCTCAAAAGAGTTACTAGCAGACATAGTTCAGGATAGCCACTGAGTCAAAGCTGGCTTGCTGCAGTTAAACCCCACCATCCCTTTGTTGATACTAATGCATATGTAGCTAGTTCTGATGTAAGTCTTGTTGGGTACATTTGTACTCACGTTTGCTTAATTTATGTTTTTGTAGAGAAACTTCAGTCTCACTAGTAGTTCCGCTTGGACTTCCGATGTTTAGGTTGTTACCTCAGCTATGATCTTGTACCCTTGGGAGGGTCTTGTAGATAGTCAGGCTCCTCAGCCTTTTTCATTTGTAGTTGTCTGTACTCAGACATGTTATGCTTCTGTTGCTTGTATGCTCTGTCTGTTGGGTCATGTGACCCAAGATTGTAATTTGTACTATGTATGACTCTTCAGAGCCTTTTTAATAAATTCCCCTTGTCGTAGAGTTTTGTTGTGATGCCATGTTGTATTTGCACATATCGAGCATATTGTGTGTATGATTTTGAAATGCTTGGTATGTGTGGGATCCGACAATCTAGTTGTTTATGCTTGGTAGCCTCTCTTATGGGGAAATGTCTCCTAGTGCTTCCACTGAGCCATGGTAGCTTGCTACTGCTCCGAAACACTTAGGCCGGCCGGCATGTGTCCTTCGTTCCTATGTCTTTCCCTTCGGGGAAATTTCATGCGTTGTTCCTTTAAGTCCTTGTAACTTGCTACGACTTGGGTTCGTACGTTGATGACCGACATGTTCGTTGCTGGGTCATTTATGCCTGTCCCTGTAAGTTAGTGCCACTTTGGATTCATGACTAGTTATGTCGGCCCGGGTTCTCTATCATATGGATGCTAGCGACACTATCATATACGTGAGCCAAAATCAGCAAGCGGTCCCTGTCCAGGTAAGGTGGCACCCATAGGAATACCGTGCGTGAGGCCGCAAAGTGATATGATGTGTTACATGCTAGGTCGATGTGACTTAGGATTAGGGTTCTAACACCCGCGACGCCAAGTGGGCGGCCACGCCTGACTTCAGATCCGGACCCCCACGAGACTCACCTCACGGACCACCAAGGGCCTTGATTGGGGGTCCCAACCAGAGGTGATGATGCTGCAGAAGTGCATCTACAACGTGTTGGGTGAAAACACTGGTCTGACAAGCGTGGTTCAAGTGATGCTCTTCCGCCGTGTCCTTCCCTGCCAACTCCGGGCCTGCCCCATGTGGTAGTTAAATCCGAAAGAACCACAGACCTTGAAGGGCTTCTTCGGCACCACGCACGAAGATATATGGAAGCAACTTTTCAAGGCCCAGAAGAGTTGGCCAATGAAGACCGAGGACATCGAACCCGGCCTCAGCGGTAAGCATAACCCTTCCGAAGACTTATTCGTCCAACACTTCAAATGTGATGAAGATTATATTATCCACTTTTCGTACAGGGCTGGATGGCGAAGGCGGAGAGGATCAACTGTCCGGCACCGCTATCGGAGAACCCAGCCACCCCCAGCTAACGGAGATGCTGGTCCCGGCGCCGTATCAGGCGCCGAAGAAGAAGACCAAGAAGAAGAAGGGCAAGGAGGCCAAAGGGTGGCCCCAGCCACAAAGCTCCTTCGGACGTAGTGTCTGGAGAGACCGAAGCCCTCTCCTCCCACAAGGGAGACGAGGAAGAAGAGGAGGAGGAGGTGCAAAGCGACTCCCCTCATAAGTGAAGGAAGAAGAAGAGGGCGGCCTCCAAAGACCCGGAGGGGGAGGCACCAAAGAGAGGAAAGGTGATCCTCTAGGACAGTTCGGACTCAGATGCCGAACTAGTCCCCAAAAAACCTCCCAGGGTGAAGCCCCTTTGCCGAATTCTAAGTATTCAGATACGCACTGTTTATCTTTGGTCTTCCCTTTTCCATTATATAATTTTATTTTGCAATGTGCCTTTCAGCCCTCCCGCCAAGCTCCCGCACACTATATTATTGGAGGAGAACTCTCTGCCACCCGAGATGGCATAGAGCGAGATGCCGCCACGAGCCCCCTCGCCTATCACCATGGAGGACACCGAGGTGTCGTCCCGAAGGACCTCTCCTAACCGAGGGGGGGGGGGGGGCGAGCGAGGCCGTCGAGAAGGCGCCCGAGGTTAATACCTGGGTCGCCAAAGAGCTAGGGGAGGCGACCCCTATGACCACCGACGGCGGGGAGCCCCAACAATACGGGACCCAGCCGAACACCATTCCGGAGACCAACGCGGCTCCGGGATCGGATAAGCAACCCCCTTCAAAAGAGGGGGGAGGAGCATCAGCTCCATCGGCGGCCTCCACTAATTTGGAGGCGCTCAACGCTCTGGAGGAAGCACTTCAGCGTGCTTCCATGATGGAGGAGCACCGCACCCTGATGGGTGCGGTGGTGGAGAAGGTTCAATCTGCCAAGAGCGGACTGAATGAAGCCTTCCACAGCCTACTGACAGGCTTTGAGGTATGTGATGTAATGTTCAAAGGACTTTTCATATAGAGGAATATACTTGTGTACAAACAATAGCCCCTGAGGCTCTGTCCGGTTTGAAAGAAACCGGACAGAGGATCCACATAGTATTCGGGAGAGTAACATGTTGTGTTGTTATTTGTAACAGGCTTCCCTATTGGAAGCAACCGCCCAGGCCGCAGAAGTTTCTGAACTCAATCGGAAGCTTCAGGTGGCCAATGAGGAATTTGTCGCATTAATAAGTGGGTCGTCGAAACGCAAGGTATGTGTTCGAGGTTAAAAACTTAGTTTATATCAGAGTTGATATGTATATGTAGAGGTTAACTTGTGCAAAGCTTTGATTGTGAGCATAGTTGGCGCAGCCGAGGTCGAAACCCTCAAAGGCGCCCTAGCCCAAGGCAAGAAAGAGGCGGAGGTGAATAAGGCAGCGGCTGACAAAGCGGCTGCAGAACCGAAGACCGAGCATGCTGCTCACCGCCAACACGAAGCTCAGGTGGCTGAAGTCGAGCAGGAGCTGAAGGATGCCATCAGCAAATGCAAGACTTTGGCCCAATCATCCGAACTTGCCAAGGCTCTCAATGATGCCAAAGAGGTGCGGACCGAGTCCTGGAGTGCTTGCGAAGAGATCCGTGAGGCGAGGCAGATAGCGAATGGTAAGGCCTTTCTTTTGCAAAGTATTTTTGGAGGTCAAAGATATGCTTTGCTCACTCGAGTGTGGAGTTCTCTAGACGCGTTTGCGGATCTTTCGCAGAGTGTCGTCGATGCCGCACAGTTCTTCCGAGCCTAGGAGGGGAACTCGACCGAGAAGATATTCTTGTCGTAATTTCTTGCGCTGGAGCACCCGACGGTGCTTAACGACCAACTGATGGAGCTGCATAGGGTGGAAAGTTTGGCCATGAAGGATCTAGTAGTCCACCTTTGGCCGGCCAAGCCAATTCCCAGTAGCTACTTCGGTTTGGTGAAGTGGCTCGTCGATGCGCTACCTCGGATTGATGCTGTGAAGCGTTCGGCCTGCATAGAAGGTGCCCGGATGGCCTTCGCCCGCGTCAAGATGCAATAGGTGAAGATGAAGGCCACCGAAGTGGTGACCGCAGGCCCGCCCGAAGGCAAAGATCATCGGAAGCCGGAGAGGTACTTCGATGACGTCCTAGCAGGGGCCTGGATAGTAGAGGGCCAATGTTCTTAGGACATAATATTTGATTAGATTTGTTCGGGTTGTGAAACTATGGTATGAACCCATGCTTGTAATATATCTATGTTTGCGCCTTTTGTTTCAAGCGATTTTTCCTCCAGTTCGGCCGTTTATTTCTGAAAGTTGCCAGTCGTCGGTTTCAGCCCCCACGTAGATGCTACGGGGGTGTTCGGCATAACGCGTGGCCACACTTTATCCAACGTCTTGGTCCGTAGAGGAGGTGTCTGCGAGGTGAACCAGGCAATCAAACTATGCGGCTTTATTACTTTCACTTGGCCATAGGAGTTTGACTGTGGGGCTAAGTAGTAGCCCCTGGTGCGTGTGTCGCAATCCGAACTATGGTGCCTTTTCCACGCGGCTGGACAAAGACCAGCCCCTCGTATAACATGGAGTGAATTGCTAACGAATTGTAGTATAAGACTAAGTCACCGAATTGCCGACCAGCTCTTGCCTATCATGACAGTCAGTTTTTGGCTTTCTCCACTGAGGTACTTGACCGGACGAACCAGAAGTACCATCGCAGTAGTTCTCCCTTTACTACCTTAGCTGAACGAACGGAACGTAAGGTGGCAAGCACAGGAGCCGGGCAACCCAACTATAGACCAAAGACATGATTCGGAGCCAATGCATATAATGCAATATCCGGGACGCCGAAGAGCTCCCTATAGGTGTTCGGACTTTGAAGTGTGAAGGGCCGAATACAGCCCCAGTGTGAAGGTCGGCCTAAAGCACATGTGACAGTCTCAAGCAGGGAGGGAATACAGATGATAAAATAAAAATGAAATGAAGTCCAAACAAAAGTGGAGATCAACTATTTCCTTTATACCCTAATTAATATGTCAAACCATGTTTTTACAGAGAATGCCATGAATATCGAGCCCATTTTACATGTCGAGAGTTGACACAAGGGAAAGTTTTACACAGGGCCTAAGAGTAGTGGTTTGAAGATCCCAATGGTGCCCTGCCGCACGTCTGCGTTGTTTCTCCTTGGTGAGAAATCCTTTGAGAGGAGGAGTCGATGGTCATCTGTTTGTAGGCCAAAAAATCAGGGAGGCCTTGGAGTTATGAACATCTTTGTTCAAAACCAAGCCCTGTTGCTCAAGAATCTCCACAAGTTCTACAATAGAGAAAACATCCCTTGGGTCAATCTCATTTGGGAGGCTTATTATGACAATGGCATACTACCAGGTCACAATTGGGAAGGGTCTTTCTGGTGGAAATGTAACCTCAGGCTCATTGATAGTTACAAATCCATGGCTAGATGCACAATAGGAGATGGTAAATCTGCTCTGTTTTGGTCGATCTACGGCACACTTCTTATGCGAACCAATTATTCCCTCATCTTTACTCCTTTGTCGAGATCGAAACCTCTCTGTGCAATCTGTGCTTATGTTTGAATACTTGGAAGATTTGTTTCACCTACCTTTGACCTAGGAGGCTTTTCTGGAATTTGAACTCATGGAAGAAATTTGTGACACCCTCAAAAGATCTACATCCGATGAGCACTTGGATACATGGAGTTATATGTGGGGAAATAACATTTTTTCAGTGGCTAAAGCTTACAAAATTTTGATAGGTGTTAAAATTGTACCAGCACAGTTCAATTGGATTTGGAAATGTTCTGCCTAACCAAAGCACAAGGTTTTCTTTTGGAGGCTTCTTCATGATAGGCTCAATACCAGGAATCTGCTAAGAAGGAAATCTTTTCATCTTGACAACTATAATTGTGCTACACTCAATTGCCAGCAGGAAGAAACTCTCCAACACCTCTTCTGGACCTGCCCTTTTGCCTCGCTTGTTGGGATATTCTCGCCCTAACGGACAAAGGAACCTCACCATCATGGAAGCCATTCCAGACTTAAGGAGTAACATACATCAACCTTTTTCCATGGAGATCATTATCATTGCATCTTGGGCCATTTGGATAGTCAGGAATGATAAGATTTTCAATCGCATTCCAACCAGCATTGATAGATGGAAGTTCATTTTCCTCATAGAACTACACCTGCTCAAATTCAGAATTAAGGAGAAGTTTTCAGTTTCTTTCTGTTCCTGGTTGGACACCCTTGTCCTGTAACTCTTGTAGTTTTAGTTTTTTTTAGTTTCTTTGAGTTCTTTTAGCTTTTTCAGGCTAGTTTTTCTTTTTTTATGGGCTTTTCTCAAGCCTTGTTTGTTTGTACTCTGCTTGTTTTGATAATATAAAAATTGCAGTGGGGTTTTCCCCTACTGTGTACAGTCAAAAAAAGAGTAGGCAGGTTTATAATGAACCTACAGTGGGAAAAATATTAAGGTCCATAGGGTCAAGCCGTACTATAGACCTTTTCCGCGGTGTGCCTCCGGCGCTTCCCAAGGCATTTGAAGTGCATAATTATGTACGCGTGGTACGGATGTCACAACCTTATGGGGCGATCGGCGGAGGCTAAACTTCTATTCAAGTTCTGGATCTGCCGAGCTATCGCTCTATAATGCGGATCGGACTCGCTTGGCAGTGTCGTGGGTCTTGATGACCGATGAGCTATTCGGCTTAAGGAGACCGCCCTGTACCTCGGCTGCTAGGGCCGTGGTGTGCTCCTCGGTACGGAGGGAGCGCTCCATATTTCCATGTACTGTGTTGACACCACGCGGTCCGGGCATTTTGAGCTTCAAATAAGCATAGTGTGGGACTGCATTAAAGCGGGCGAAAGCAATTCGTCCAAGCAATGCATGATAACCACTACGGAAAGGGACGATGTCGAAGATCAATTCTTTGGTTTGAAAGTTGTCTGGAGAGCTGAATACTACTTCCAGTGTTCAGGAGCCCGTGCAGCAGGCCTCCACACCGGGTATTACTCCTTTAAAGGTAGTGTTACTAGGCTTGATTCTTGATGGGTCGATACCCATCTTACGGACAGTATCTTGATAGATCAAGTTGAGACTATTGCTGCCGTCCATAAGGACTCTAGTGAGATGGTATCCGTCGATGATGGGATCGACCACCAGGGCTGCCGAACCTCCGTGACGGATACTGGTTGGGTGGTACCTACGATCAAAGGTGATCAGACAAGCCGACCATGGGTTGAAATTTGGGGCGACAGGCTCTACGGCGTAGATGTCCCACAATGCGCGCTTGCGCTCCCTCCTGGGGATGTGACATAGATCATGTTCACAGTTTTCACCTCGGGGGGAAACTTCTTCTGTCCCCCGGTGTTCGGAGGCCGCGCTCATGATCGTCCTTGCTTTGAGGTCCTTCCCCTTATGTTCGGTATTTAATTTACTGCCATGTTTAAAAACCCAGCAGTTTCTGTTGGTGTGGTTGGCAGGCTTGTCAGGGGTGTCGTGAATCTGGCAAGGCCTATCCAATATTATATCCAAATTGGATGGAATGTCCCTATTTCCTTTAAACGGCTTCTTCTGCTGACCGGGTTTAGAGCCGCTGAATCCGGCGTTTACCGCCGTATCCTCGGTTTCTTCGTTGTTGTTCGGACGCTTATTTTTGCTGTGTCGTGGCCTTCCATTGCCATCCCTTGCCTCAGAGGTGTCGGGGTTGCTGGTACTGTTGCTTCTACGAGCCAACCAGATATCTTCGCCTGCACAGAAGCACGTCATAAGTGCAGTAAGAGCTGCCATAGTCTTCGGCTTTTCCTGACCGAGATGTCGGGCGGGCCATTCTTCACGGACGCTGTGCTTGAATGCCGCTAAGGCTTCAGCGTCTAGACAGTCGACGATTTGGTTCTTTTTAATTAAGAACCGATTCCAAAGTTTGTGGGTTGACTCTCCGGGTTGCTGGACTATGTGACTTAGGTCATCAGCGTCCAATGGCCGGACAAAAGTGCCTTGAAAGTTGTCCCGAAAAGCATCCTCTAAGTCCTCCCAGCTGCCAATGGGGTTCTCTGGGAGGCTATTCAACCAGTGCCGTGTTGGTCCTTTTAACTTTAGAGGAAGGTATTTAATGGCGTGGAGGTCATCTCCACGAGCCATGTGAATGTGGCGAAGGAAATCTTCAATCCATATAGTGGGATATGTCGTTCCATCATATGGCTCGATGTTCACAGATTTAAACCCTTCCGGAAACTGGTACTGCATTATCTCATCGGTGAAGCACATTGGGTGTGCGGCACCTCTATACCAGGCCACATCGCGACAGAGTTCGGATGACATCCGAGTTCGGGGCTGACCCCGTACTAGGTTATGTTTGTCGTGCCAGGCCTGATGGCCATCATCTCGTGCTGGAGCACGTCCTTTTGATCCGTAGATTGATCGGGTCTGATCGGCCCTATTGGTCAGGTCCTGACGTAGGTCGTACGTGTAGCCCGAGGCCGCTGCCTCCTTGCCTCTACGGCGACGGGGCGTGGGCTGGTATTCGGCATATTGATTGTTTTGTCCCGCCCACGTGGTGTTCGGTATGGTTGATCGACATGATTGTATTTTGATGGTATGGGCTCATAAGCCTCCTCGTCGAATTATGGCAGTAGCCTGTGTTTGGGATAGCTCTTTTTTTGGCGTTCAAAGCCATATCCTTCTTCGGCGACCAGGACCTTAGTCCATTTGCCATTGAGCGTGTCCTGTTCGGCTTCAATCTTCGGTTGTTTCCTTTTTAGGCTCCGTGTCATGGTAATTAGTTGTCGCTTGAAGCATTCTTCTTCGAGGGGTTCCTCTGGCATGATGAAATCTTCGTTACCGATGCTAACGTCCTCTTCGGAGGGTGGTAAATAGTTACTATCTTTCGAATCCTCGTGATCGGCAAGTTTGTTGGGGTTGACTTGTCCCTCCTCCCACTCATCCTGCTCGACCACAGGCTCAATGTGCTGGTCGGAGTCTTTGGCGTTGTCCAGAGTGTCATTATCTCTGGTGCCGGTATTGCTCTCCTTCGCCAGATGCGGTCATGAGCAGCGCCACTGATGTGGGCACTTTGGTGGTTCATCGACGGGCTTATCCTCATCTGGGTATTGAGTGTCATCGTCGTCCTTCTTCTTAGGCGTGTCCACCATGTATACATCGTAAGTAAAAGTGGCCATCCAACGCCCAGTGATAGGCGGGTTTTGACCTGGTTCGGCTCCGGCATGGTCGTCCATGCCATCGATGTCTTCGGAGGCGTAGTCTAGCATGTAGGTTAGGTACTCGACGGTGGCTATTAAGTGGGTGGTGGGTGGGACGTAAAATTCCCTGCTCTCAGCCCCCAGTTCAGGCTGGGCGTAGTTCGGAGGTGATACTTCCGTGATGGCGAGAGATCGCATTAGGTCCAGTGTCTTGTTTAAGAGCGAAATCTGGACAGGCGTCTGAGGGTCTACGTGTCTAGGTTTGGTAATAATCACTTGACCGAGCCCGATGGACGCAGATCTCGAGAGTTCGCAGTGGACGTCCAGAGGCGAATCCGACATCCCGATGACTGGGAGGGCCCCGTTTGAGTCTGGGTCCACCGATGGCGTGGTCGCATCTGGGTCTCCGGCTATTAGCTCCCTGATGGGAGAGTGTCCGGCAGGGTTCACCCTTCTGTCTTCGGACGAAGTGACCTACCCCGGCTCTAAGGCCGAAGCGTGCATGAGCATCGACCCTTGGACGGAATCTGATGGAGGATCCAAAGGGCCTTCTTCGTATGGGGGAGAGCGGCGGCCGAGGCCGTGAACCCCTTGAAGATCAGGTCTCCTCGGATATCAGCTGTCTAATTCAAACTTCCAAATCTGATCTGATGACCAGGAGCGTAGCTGTCGACCTGCTCGAGGCGATCGGTCGAGTTGGCATGTAGTACAAAGCTACCAAACACAAACAGTTGGCTAGGGAGAAAGGTCTCCTCGGAAATAGTGTCACTGTTGATGACAAGGCGAGTAATCGATCCTTCTGTCGAAAACACAACGGAACACTCAATGAAAGCACCAATTTCGGTGTCAAAACCGACAGATTTTGGGTAGGGGGGCCCAAGGTGTGTGTCTGAGGATCAATGGTAACAAGGGACAATAGGGACATAGTGTTTACCCAGGTTCGGGCCCTCTTAAAGGAGGTAAAACCCTACGTCCTGCTTGATTGTATTCGAAGTATATAGGGGTTACAAGAGTTGATCTACCTCGAGATCGTAACGACTAAACCCTAGCTGTCTAGCCTATGAATGTTCTGATAGCCTCTATCGACTAACCCCTCCGGTTTATATACAAACCGGAGGGGCCTAGGGTTGTACAGAGTCGGTTTGTAGGGGAAGTAAATAACATATCCGGACATCATACTTGCCATCCATGCATATAGGAGTCCTACCCGGACACGGGGGGAAGTCTTCTGCTTTTATATTGGCCCATCATTCCGGGCCATATCAAATAGTCCAGACACCCGAGGACCCCCTAATCCAGGACTCCCTCAGTAGCCACTATGGTAGCCCCTTGGAATAAAAGGAGGCCCGAGGCGATGCAGGAAGGGGAATTTTAGACTTTCTTGCCCAATTTGCATGCGTAGTAGCTAGCCAGAGCTCGAGAACACTCCATACACCAAAGCAGGATTAGGGTTTTATGCTTCTCAGTGGCCCGAACCCGGGTAAACATCCCTCGTGTTGATCGTTCGATCTGCTCTTTGTGCACATTTCTTTCCCTGCCAAACCGTAGAAGGGATCCACGGGATCCCATAGGTGTCGTTTCCCCGACATTTTTGGCGAGTGGCGGGGCAGGTGGTGCTGGATTATGGAGGAAGATCCGCGGCCGTTCTATATGCCCTGGCAAACGAGGTTGACCCGCGGCAATGGTTGGAGCGCCCTCGACCCTCGAGACGGGGAGCTCACAATCGCAATCGACAGGATCAAGCGCCTCAGAGCTTCCGGGCTCACAATAGAGATGATTGGCACTGACTTCCTCCGCCGCGGCATCGCCCCTCTACATAACAAAGGGAGACCAGCCTGGGAGTACCGGAATGCAACAGTGGTCGGGTGTTTGCCATTGTTGGTTTCGCCAACAATTCGCAACCTCAAGGTGACAAAAATGTTAGTTGACGGTGGGGCCGGTCTAAACTTGATCTCGCCCAATGTGATCAAGAGGTCGCAAATTTCTGATGGAGATCTCGAAGAGACGGGCACGTTTCAAGGGATCAATCTGGGAAGAAGCCACCCGATGGGTAAGATCATGCTACCATTTACGTTTGGTGGAGGGCCGAACTATAGGACGGAGAAGATCATTTTTGATGTTGCCAAGATCCCATTGTCGTATAACGGGATCCTTGGCCGTCCAGCGCTGGCCAAGTTTATGGTGGCATCACATTACGCTTACAATACGTTCAAGATGCCCGGCCCAATGAGCATCATCACTGTCAACTCTGACAAGAAGGACGCGCTTATCTGAGCCGACCAACTCTATAGGGAAGCAGTTGTAGTGCCTGCCGACAAGGAACTTGCTCCTGCCACTGGAGCTCCCGGGGGAAAGAAGACCGGCAAGACCTCTAGCACCCACTCCGGCAAGCGCGCCTCCTCGGAGTGATGCGTTCCCGTCGAGGAAGTGCCAGAGAGCTCCACCGGCAAAGCAAGAAATCCAAGGCAGCTCCACCAGAAACTAAAAAGGTGCCCGTCAAGGAGGATGGTACGGACGGAACTTTCACTGTAAGTTCCGCCCTCAGTGACAAATAGGAAAGCGCACTCATTGCCTTCCTGCGGGCGAATGTTGATGCGTTTGCATGGCAAGCATCTGACATCCCGGCGTTCCCAAGGAGGTGATTGAGCACCATCTTGATGTCTGTCCTCGTGTGTGGCCCGTCAAGCACAAGGTCAGGAAGCATGCTTTGGAACGGCAAGAGTTCGTCACTAAAGAAATCAGGAAGTTGGAAGTGGCAGGTTTGGTCAGGGGAGTGCTCCATCCAACGTGGTTGGCCAATCCAGTTGTAGTGCGCAAGGCAAATGGAAAATGGAGGCTGTGTATTGATTATACAGATATCAATAAAACCTGCCCAAAGGATCCTTTCCCCTTGCCACGCATCAACCAGATTGTGTACTCCACTGCTGGATGCGACTTGCTGTCGTTTCTTGACACTTATTCAGGGTACCATCAGATCTTCATGATGAAATATGATGAAGAGAAGACCATGTTTATCACCCCATGTGGTACGTATTGTTTTATACGAATGCCTTTCGGGTTGAAAAGCGTTGGTTCAATGTTTGCAAGAGCGGTCCAGATCAGTTTTGAGCCCCAGCTACATAGAAATATGGAAGCTTATATGGATGACATAGTGGTCAAAACCAAGGACAAAGGAACGCTCATACAAGATTTAGAAGAAACATTTGCAAATTTGCGCAAGATCAATCTCAACCTCAATCCTGAGAAGTGTGTGTTTGGCGTCCCATCCGGCAAGCTTCTCGGGTTCTTTGTGTCTCAGCGTGGGATCGAGGCGAACCCCGACAAGATCAAGGAGATTGAGAAGATTGAAGCACCAAGACGAGTCAAAGATGTGCGTCGACGTGCTGGCTGTGTTGCTACTTTAGGCAGGTTCATCTCCAAATCTGCTGAGCGTGCCCCGCCCTTTTTTAAGATCTTGAAAAACGCAGGTCCAATGAAATGGACTCTGGGTGCGGAGGCAGCGCTGCAAGATTTGAAGAGGTACCTCTCCTCTACGCCAACACTAGTCGCGCCTAAGCCACAAGAGTCATTGCTGCTATATCTAGCGGCAACGAATCAAGTGGTTAGGGCTGCACTGGTGGCACAGAGAGAAGTCGATGAAGAAGCAGCGGCAGCAGCGAGGCCATGAAATTACAAGGCAGGACCCTCCCCGGCAGAGCCTGGTGCCAGCAAGGCGGGACCCTCCCCGGCAGAGTCTGGTGCCGACAAGGCAATATCTGCGCAAGCAAATGAAGCGGCACAGAAGAAGAAGATGGTGAAGCACCCAGTTTATTTTGTCAACTCCCTCTTGCAGGGGGCTAGGTCAAGGTACTCTGGTGTGCATAAGTTGCTCTACGGCCTCCGTATGGCCTCGAGGAAGCTGCGCCATTATTTCCAAGCACATGAGATCACCGTCGTCACTCGCTTCCCGTTGCAACGAATCTTACACAACCCAGATGCGACTGGAAGAATTTTGGAGTGGGCGTTGGAACTTTCAAGCTTTGGTCTCAAGTTTGAAAGCACTTAAACAATCCAGAGCAGAGCCTTGGCGGAGTTCATTGCAGAATGGACCTCAACGCCTGACGAGGAGATTCAAGAGACCACTCTCCCCGGCAAGGAAACGAGCCGAGAGTGGGTTATGTATTTTGATGGGGCTTTCTCGCTGCAAGGCGGCGGTGCCGGCTTGCTGCTTGTCGCGCCCACCGGAGAGCACCTCAAATACGTAGTCCAGATGCACTTTCCCTGGGAGAGGTCAACAAACAACACTACAAAATATGAGGGACTGCTTGCCAGTCTCAGGATCGCGGCAGACCTTGGAATCAAGAAGCTCATCGTCAGAGGTGATTCATAGCTTGTCATCAAGCAAGTTAATAAAGATTATCAGAGCTAATAGATGGAGGCTTACGTAGATTAAATTAGAAAATTGGAGGAGCGTTTTGACGGCCTGCAAGCAGAGCATGTTCCTCGTGCAGTGTAACGCCCCGGATTCGATGCGCCAGGTGTCCGCCAGTTATTCGCCGTCGTTGCCATGTCATTTGCTTGCGTGTTGCATTTTCCCATGTCATCATTTGCATTTCATATCATGTCGTCATGTGCATCGCATTTGCATACATGTTCGTCTCATGCATCCGAGCATTTTCCCCGTTGTCCGTTTTGCAATCCGGCACTCCTATGTCTCCCGGCACCCCCTTTTGCCTCTTTTCGTGTGCGGGTGTCAAGCGTTCTCGAAATGGACCGAGGTTTGCCAGCGGCCTTGGTATAGCACCGTGAACCGCTGTCAAGTTTGGTCATTTGGAGGTCGTTTGATACTCCAGCAGTTAACCGGTAACAGTAAAAGCCTCCTTCTCTTTGCAGCCCAACACCCCTTCCAAAGTGGCCCAAAACCCAGCTAACTCCCCTCCATGCTCTCGGTCGTTCGATCACGATCGCGTGGCCGAAAACCGCACTCCATTTGGAGTCTCCTAGCTCCCTCTACCTATAAATATGCCCCTCCCCCCGAAATTCGCGGTCTAATCCTACCCTAACCCTAGCTTCTTCCTCCTCCAGCCGCCGGACATGTCCGCGCCCCACCGGACATGTCCGCCACCGCCGCCCGCAGCCAACCCGTGCTCGCCACGTCGCCTCCCGCGCCCGACCCGCCGCGCGGACCCGCTTCGGCCCACTCGCGGCCTGCCCTGCCCGACCAAGACGCCGCCGCCACGCCATGGCCTCGGCCTCCACCCAGCCCAGCCCGCCTCCTCGCGCGCCGTCGTCCACCGCCGCGCCTGCCCAGCGCCGCCCGGCTCCCCGCCGCCGCCCCCCCATGAGCCCGCCCGCCCCGCCGCCTCCAGCGCCCAGCCTCTCCCGACCCAGCGCCGCCCGTCGCCCGCCTCCCCGCCGCCCCGAGCTCCGGCGAACTTCGGCCGCCCGCCTCCGTCTCGATCGCCGCCCCGTGCCTCTCCGGCCCGGATCCGCGAGATCCGGCGAGCGCCCGGCCCCTTCTTCCCGACCTCGGCGTCCTCCTCCACGCACGACTCCGCGAACCTCGTAATCCGCGCCACGGTTGACTTCCCCCCCCTTGAAAATCTGCTAAGTCCTGTAAATTTTGCACATTATACGCTCATGTTCATCATGCCATAACTCTCTGCATATTGCTCCGTTTCGTGCGTGTAATATGTCAAATTGTTCGTCTCGATGTTTACATCATTTCATCTCATTGCATCATTTACATTTGAGCTCATCTTGATGCCCGAAATGCTGTTAGAAGAGGGCTATGTGATGTTAGTTTCAGATTCTTATCAGAACATGCACTTGTCATTTTTTCCATGATTGATGTGTGCACCCTATGAACTTGAGTCCTACATGTGTTTTGTAATATGCCATGCCATATTTACAGGGGTGTATGCCATGTATTTTTTGTGATCTCTGTGGTGACTAGCACAAGCATGCAAACTAGGCTTCATGATGTTGCTATTTTCAGCCCCTGTTCTGCTGATATTTTTATGCCATGTAAACTTGATGCTACCGAGAGATCCATGCTTATTTTGAGATACTTCAGTAAGGATGTTTTGTTATACATGTCTTGCTCTATCCATCCATGCCCTTGTTTGCAATTATGGAGTGCCATAGCTTGAGTCAATCGGGCTGTACTTTTGCTATAAAATGTTTCCTGGCTGGTTGTTTACATGTTATTCAATCTTGCCAAGGTTGTTGTGGTTGATCCGTGTATGCTATGATGTTTTTCTTGCCATGTATAGCTTCTATGCCATGTCTTCTTACTGTTGGTTGCCTTGCCATGCCATGTATTGCTCTGTGGTGAGTGGTTCAAGCTCACCAACATGTCTACTTATTGTTGTTCCTGCCATGTATGAATCTGTAATATAACTTGCCATGTTTACATGGGTGCCATCATATTTTCTGTGCCCTTTTGGCTCATGGTCAGTAAGGGACTTTTGTTCTATGCAATTATTAGATTCCTGCCATGCCTTTGTTTGCCATGATAAGTTCCTGTAGCATGTTGTTTGACAGCTCTAAACATTGCAACCTGTTGTTATTTCCTGATAAGTCTGAAACTGTTATTATTTGCAATCTTGCCATGTGTGTTTGAGCATGTTCTATTGATTTCTGGAGATATCCCAGTGTTCATTGTTTGTCATGCTTTACCTGTACATCATGCCCACGCCTTTTGTTATTATGTTGGGGTGCTGTAGCATGTTGTTTTGATGCTTGCAAAATGCCTAGTTGCTGTTTTGGACAGATTGTTGTTATAACTTGTATATTGTGTATGTGTTGCATCGTTGCTCCGTTTTGAGTGTGCTCTATATGAAACTTTCTTGATTTTGCATGTAGTTTCATATTATCATGTTGCATCCATGTTTTGAGGTGTTTACTTGATGTTTGGGTGCATTTTGCATCAATGCCATGTTCAACTTGTTTTGCTCATATCTTCTAGGCCGTAGCTCCGAATTTAATGAACTTTATATGTAACTTGACTACAATTTCGTGTAGATCATCGTGGTGCATCTTAAATTGCTGTTTAACAACTTGAACATAAGGTTTATTCAGATCTGGACCAATTTCGAAATTTGCATATGAGGACTTACCGGAATTGTTCTATGTTGTTTCCGGCCTCATTTAAACTTGCTTTGATGTGCTGCTCTTGTTTGCATCATCTCTTGCCATGAGTAGCTTCATGTAGTCTTGTCATGCATCATGCTTGTTTGTGCATCATGCCTTGTTCATGTGTGGTGTGTTTACCTATGTTGTGTGCTTCTTCTTGTTAGTTCCTGTTTCGTTGCGATCGTGAGGATTCGTTCGTCTACGCTTGGTTCGGCTTCATCCGTTTGTCTTCTTCATGGACTCATTCTTCTTCCTTGCGGGATTTCAGGAAAGATGACCGCTACCCTGGATCTCACTACTATCATTGCTATGCTAGTTGCTTCGTTCTATCGCTATGCTGCGCTACCTATCACTTGTTCCTCAAGCCTCCCAAATTGCCATGTCAGCCTCTAACCTTTTGCACCCTTCCTAGCAAACCATTGTTTGGCTATGTTACCGCTTTGCTCAGCCCCTCTTATAGCGTTGTTAGTTGCAGGTGAAGATGAAGTTTGTTCCTTGTTGGAACATGGAGATGTTGTTCCTTGTTGGAACATGTTTACTTATTGGGATATCAGAATATATCTTATTTAATTAATGCATCTATATACTTGGTAAAGGGGAAGGCTCGGCCTTATGCAGTGTTATGATCCACTCTTGCCGCCCTAGTTTCCGTCATATCGGTATTATGTTCCCGGATTTTGCGTCCCTAACGCGGTCGGGTGATTTATGGGACCCCTTGACAGTTCGCTTTGAATAAGACTCCTCCAAAGAAGGCCCAACATTGGTTTTACCATTTGCCTCACCTACCCTTTTTCCCTTGGGAGTCGCGCTCTCAAGGGTCATCTTCATTTAGCCCCCGGGCCAATGCTTGTCTAAGTGTTGGTCCAAACTAGAACCACTTGCGGTGCGGCCCCTAGGCAACTTGGGGTATCGTCGGTTGCCGTCAGTCTGCTCTCATCCGGTCGTGGCCTGAGGCGAGATACGTCGGCTACTATCGGGATGTCGGCGCGCCGGAGGTCTTCTGGTCTTGTTTTATTCTTGTCGAAATGTCTTGTAGCCGAGATTCCGAGACTGATCGGGTCTTCCGGGAGAAGGAATATCCTTCGTTGATCGCGAGAGCTTATCATGGGCTAAGTTGGGACACCCTGCAGGTTTGAACTTTCGAAGCCGTGCCAGCGGTTATGTGGCAGATGGGAATTTTTAATATCCGGTTGTAGTAAACTTGAAGCAAACTCTTCTAAAATACACCAACCGTAATGCGTAACCGTGAGTGTCTATTTTCGGCGGTTTCTGGGTTATGTCTGACGTAAGTAGGAGTTCAGGATCACTTCTTGATCATTACTAGTTGACGACTGTTCCTTTGTTTCTCTTCTCGCTCTCATTTGCGTATGTTAGCCACCATATATGCTTAGTCGCTGCTGCAACCTCACCACTTTACCTCTTCCTTACCCATTAAGCTTTGCTAGTCTTGATACCCATGGTAATGGGATTGTTGAGTCCTCGTGGCTCACAGATTACTACACCAACAGTTGCAGGTACAGGTTATGCGATGATCATGGCGAGAGCGATGTTTGCTTGTATTGAGTTCTTCTTCGCTTCTTCTTGATCGGGGATAGGTTCGGTCGGCAGCCTGGGCTAGCGAGGTGGATGTCGTTTGAGTTTATGTTTATGTTTCATCCGTAGTCGGATGTTGATCTTGTATATGATGTTGATGTATTCGTGTGGCATTGTATGCCGCATGTATGTATCCCCATCTATTATGTAATGTTGATGTAATGATATCCACCTTGCAAAAGCGTTTCAATATGCGGGTCTATCCTTGGTGGGACCTTCGAGTTCCTTTTGTATAGGGTCGCATATTGGGCGAGACAAGTTGGTATCAGAGCCTCGACCGACCCTAGGAGCCCCCTTGTTTGATCGTGTAGTTTGGCCGTTGTTGAGTCTAGAAAAAAACTATTTTTGGAGTCAAGTTTTATCGGAGAGTAGGAATTCTTTTTACTCCTCAGCCCCTTCGTTGATCTAGTGAGGAATCTTGACGTAGGTGTTTTGAATTACTCCTCTTCCCCTTCAAATTTTTTCTTTAGGATCACACAGTTGGTTTTCTGATCGTTGGCTCCCATCTCTTTTCATCCGGTGCATTTTCTCGTCAAGGCGATTCGACCCTCTTTGTTTTTGCAAGTTCAATCCCCAGTTGTATTCTTTTCCCACCCGCCCTCCCTTCTTCCTCTCGGAACCGGAGTCCGTAATTGAGTATCCATCCTACTCGTGCGAAGTCTTTGTTTTCTTTCCTCAATGATTTCAACTGGTGTTTTTCTCTTCAAGATATTCGTCGGTTCCCCTTCCAAGTTGCCTTTGTTTTCCCGCCCTCCCACCCTTTTTCTTCCCGGAGCCTGAGTCTTTTTCGACCATCAATTTCATTCGTGCGGAGTCTCTTCAGTCTTCCCTCAATCATTTCAACCGGTGAATTCTCTTTTGTTTGAGATTCTTCATCCCTTTCTTTTTCCGGTGGATTCAATTCAAGTTTTTCGGGTTGATCACATTATGTTCCTTGCATCAAGTGTTTTCCCAGCTCGTTCGCCTCTCGCCAGTTTATCCTTCCGGAGTGTTCAAGACATCTCAGGAGACTCGTCTGTGTTTGAATTAATCCAAGGTTGTCACCTCATGCAATATTTCAATTGTTCTGGTGCATCATCTATCTATTCAACATCCTTTTTCAACGGTGTTATCTCTTCAGTGGGCCCTAACACACAGGTCTTTTCCCAGGATCTTACCTGACTCTTCTAATTATTCCGGAGTTATTCTCAAGTTCTTTTTGAAGTTTGACGTAAAAATGAATTTCATCAGTCAGACGCCTTCCCAAGATCTCTTTCAAATTCTTTTCATTGTTGGCTCAACCTTTTCGGTTTTCATTCTTCCGGAGTATCTCATTAATTTTGGTGGTGTTTCTCCTCATCATTTGAAGATTGAAGATAATTTTTCCTCTAAATCTTGCCCGTTCTCCCGAAGATTCGTGGTTCTAGCTTCATGCTATCCTCTCGAATTATTCCGTTTGTCAGATATTCTTTCTTACCCATCCGGAGTATGCCAGGAGTTGTTTTTTCTATTTCTTTTCACCGGAGGCCATCATTCCAGTTATCATTCTCTATTTATCCCGGTGCCTCGTTCAAGTATTCTTTAATCAGCTCATGATCTCTTTGTTCTTTTGCATCTGAATCCCCTCTTGCTTATTTGTTTTTTCTAATTCTTCCCGGTGATTCATTCTCTTTCATCAGTCATTTCCAAATTCTTACGGTGGCTCGTTCAAGATTCTTTTTCCTTGATTATCATTTTAATCCATTCGTTCTTTCGAATCCTACCGGTGGTTCATGAAGTCCTTCTCAAGTTTGCGATATGTCACTTCTCAATCCTTTTCAAGAGGAATAAGTAGTTTGCAAAAATCCATTGCTTGTCATCAATTTAATTCGATGAAGGATAAGCATACAATAAATCTTATTTCATCAAAGTGATTAATCCTTTTCTTCGGAGTTTGTTCGCGAGGAATAAATTCTAGTTCCAGATGCTTTCATCTTTTCTTTCCCGGAGTTCAAAGTTTCCTTGGCCATTTCGTCGGAATCCTCCATCTAATTCATCGCACGCTCATCTTATTCTTTCTTCCTTCATTCTATCTCATCATCTTTTACTACCGGAGTTCTTCATGGTGGTTCTTCATGATTTAATTCATTCTTCAAGAGTTCATCAAGTTTCATTCCATCTTCTTAAATTCAAGTTCCATCCCTTCCATTTTTAGCCGGAGTGCTACCTAAATCCTTTCAGTCTTATTCGTTTCTTATCTCCTTCTAAACGGAGTGATTTCATAGTCTATCTGATTCCGCGAGCCTTCGATTCTCGTCATTCTCATCGTTTCTCTCTTCTTCTCGAGTGCTCTCGATTCTTTGCTTCTTCTCTTGAGTTCTTGTTTCGCCTCATCCCTTTTCCTTTCCGTCTTGGTCCTAAGATCTCGGGACGAGATCTCTTGTTAGTGGAGGAGTGTTGTAACGCCCCAGATTCGATGCGCCAGGTGTCCGCCAGTTATTCGCCGTCGTTTCCATGTCATTTGCTTGCGTGTTGCATTTTGCCATGTCATCATCTGCATTTCATATCATGCCGTCATGTGCATCGCATTTGCATACATGTTCGTCTCATGCATCCGAGCATTTTCCCCGTTGTCCGTTTTGCAATCCGGCACTCCTATGTCTCCCGGCGCCCCCTTTTGCCTCTTTTAGGTATGCGGTGTCAAACATTCTCGGAATGGACCGAGGTTTGCCAGCGGCCTTGGTATAGCACCGTGAACCGCTGTCAAGTTTCGGGTCATTTGGAGGTCGTTTGATACTCCAACGGTTAACCGGGTAACCGTAAAAGCCTCCTTCTCTTTGCAGCCCAACACCCCTTCCAAAGTGGCCCAAAACCCAGCTAACTCCCCTCCATGCTCTCGGTCGTTCGATCACGATCGCGTGGCCGAAAACCGCACTCCATTTGGAGTCTCCTAGCTCCCTCTACCTATAAATATGCCCTTCCCCCCGAAATTCGCGGTCTAATCCTACCCTAACCCTAGCTTCTTCCTCCTCCACCGCGGACATGTCCGCCCCACACGGACATGTCCGCCACCCGCCAAGCAGCCAACCCGTGCTCGCCACGTCACCTCCAGCGCCCGACCCGCCGCCGGACCCGCTTTCAGCCCACCAGCAGCCCGCCCGAGGCCCGCCGGCGCCGCCGCCGCCGCCGCCGCCCGGCCTTCGGCCGCCCCCAGCCCAGCGCCAGCCTCCTCCTCGCCTTGCCAGCGCCGCCCGCTCCCGCCGCCGCCGCCTCCCGCGAACCCAGCGCCCGGCCCATCGCCTCAGCGCCCAGCCTCTCCCGACCAGCGCCGCCCGTCGCCCGCCTCCCCCCGCCTGCCCCGAGCTCCGGCGAGCTCGGCCGCCGCCTCCATCTCCAGCTCGCCGCCCCCGTGCCTCTCCGGCCCGGATCCGGCGAGATCCGGCCGAGAGCGCCCCGGCCCCTTCTTCCCCGACCTCCGGCGTCCTCCTCCACGCACGACTCCGGCGAACCTCGTAATCCGCGCCACGGTTGACTTCCCCCCCCCCCCCCACGAAAATCTGCTAAGTCCTGTAAATTTTGCACATTATATGCTCATGTTCATCATGCCATAACTCTCTGCATATTGCTCCGTTTCGTGCGTGTAATATGTCAAATTGTTCGCCTCGATGATTACATCATTTCATCTCATTGCATCATTTACATTTGAGCTCATCTTGATGCCCGAAATGCTGTTAGAAGAGGGCTATGTGTTGTTAGTTTCAGATTCTTATCAGAACATGCACTTTTGTCATTTTTTCCATGATTGATGTGTGCACCCTATGAACCTGAGTCCTACATGTGTTTTGTAATATGCCATGCCATCTTTACAGGGTGTATGCCATGTATTTTTTGTGATCTCTGTGGTGACTAGCACAAGCATGCAAACTAGGCTTCATGATGTTGCTGTTTTCAGCCCCTGTTCTGCTGATATTTTTATACCATGTAAACTTGATGCTACCGAGAGATCCATGCTTATTTTGAGATATTTCAGTAAGGATGTTTTGTTATACATGTCTTGCTCTATCCATCCATGCCCTTGTTTGCAATTATGGAGTGCCGTAGCTTGAGTCAATCGAGCTCTACTTTTGCTATAAAATGTTTCCTGGCAGGTTGTTTACATATTATTCAATCTTGCCAAGGTTGTTGTAGTTGATCCGTGTATGCTATGATGTTGTTCTTGCCATTTATAGCTTCTATGCCATGTATTATTACTGTTGGTTGCCTTGCCATGCCATGTATTGCTCTGTGGTGAGTGGTTCAAGCTCACCAACATGTCTACTTATTGTTTTTCCTGCCATGTATGAATCTGTAATATAACTTGCCATGTTTACATGGGTGCCATCATATTTTCTGTGCCCTTTTGGCTCATGGTCAGTAATTGACTTTTGTTCTATGCAATTAGTAGACTCATGCCATGCCTTTGTTTGCCATGATAAGTTCCTTTAGCATATTGTTTGATAGCACTAAACATTGCAACCTGATGTTATTTCCTGATAAGTCTGAAACTGTTATTATTTGCAATCTTGCCATGTGTGTTTGAGCATGTTCTAGTGATTTCTGGAGATAGCTCTGTGTTCATGTTTTTTCATGCTTTAACTGTACATCATGCCCATGCCTTTTGTTATTAAGTTGGGGTGTTGTAGCATGTTGTTTTGATGCTTGCAAAATGCCTAGTTGCTGTTTTGGACAGATTGTTGTTATAACTTGTATAGGGTGTATGTGTTGCACCGTTGCTCCGTTTTGAGTGTGCTCTATATGAAACTTGCTTGATTTTGCATGTAGTTTCATATTATCATGTTGCATCCATGTTTTGAGGTGTTTGCTTGATGTTTGGGTGCATTTTGCATCAATGCCATGTTCAACTTGTTTTGCTCATATCTTCTAGGCCGTAGCTCCGAATTTAATGAACTTTATATGTAACTTGCCTAGAATTTCGTGTAGATCATCGTGGCGCATCTTAAATTGCTGTTTAACAACTTGAACATAAGGTTTATTCAGATCTGGACCAATTTCGAAATTTGCATATGACTTACCGGAATTGTTCTATGTTGTTTCCGGCCTCATTTAAACTTGCTTTGATGTGCTGCTCGTGTTTGCATCATCTCTTGCCATGAGTAGCTTCATGTAGTCTTGTCATGCATCATGCTTGTTTGTGCATCATGCCTTGTTCATGTGTGGTGTGTTTACCTATGTTGTGTGCTTCTTCTTGTTAGTTCCTGTTGCGTTGCATTCGTGAGGATTAGTTCGTCTACGCTTGGTTCGGCTTCATCCGTTCGTCTTCTTCATGGACTCGTTCTTCTTCCTTGCGGGATTTCAGGCAAGATGACCGCTACCCTGGATCTCACTACTATCATTGCTATGCTAGTTGCTTCGTTCTATCGCTATGCTGCGCTACCTATCACTTGTTCCTCAAGCCTCCCAAATTGCCATGTCGCCCTCTAACCTTTTGCACCCTTCCTAGCAAACCATTGTTTGGCTATGTTACCGCTTTGCTCAGCCCTCTTATAGCGTTGTTAGTTGCAGGTGAAGATGAAGTTTGTTCCTTGTTGGAACATGGAGATGTTGTTCCTTGTTGGAACATGTTTACTTGTTGGGATATCAAAATATATCTTATTTAATTAATGCATCTATATACTTGGTAAAGGGTGGAAGGTTCGGCCTTATGCCTGGTGTTTTGTTCCAATCTTGCCGCCCTAGTTTCCGTCATATCGGTATTATGTTCCCGGATTTTGCGTCCCTAACGCGGTCGGGTGATTTATGGGACGGTAGCGACCCGACCTCAGACGGTCAAGCCTCTGTGTATCCGTGCCATCCTGGATCAGTATCTTTGCACACACAAGACATCAATGTATATATCAAAGTGCAATCACATGTATAAATAACGTAAAACTGATATATACCTCATAAGTCTCGTGAAACAAGTAATCGGGTGTGGAGTCCCATCAACGCCATCGGCAGGTTGAGTGTAGACAGAACCTTGTATCGTAACTCTTACTCGTCGAGAAATATCTGCAACATGATACGTTGCAGCCGTGTAGGTCAAGACATTGAATGTACCGCAAGATCACAATAAGAGAAAACAGATGATAAACTATACTATATGCGGTATGGCTTTGTGGCTCAGATATCGAGTTTTGTTTATGTAAAAGCTGGTTTTATTTTCCCTACATCAAAGGAATAAATGAAGTCTGTACTATAAAGTTTTCTATCATGACATGGTTCCGCCAACCGATGTTTCATAGCCCAAATTCATCATAAGTTGCCCACAATTTAGTTATCATCCGGTGTTGAGAGTTCGAGATAGATCCAGTCCAGATGCTCAAGTTGTCCGTGAATCGGGACACGGCTAATCGATTAGGTTTAAACCCTCTGCAGAGGTTTGTACACTTTACCCGCAAGATTCGATCCCTCTTTTACGTTCTCGCACTTCGGGTGTTTGAGAAAAGATGACCAAACATGGTCTTCGAAGAGTTCCCGACCACCGTCGGTGCTCATCCAATCCTACCGTAGTTCTACATCTGCTAGCACCGTCCCAGCCAGAGTCACAACTAAGGTCAACCAAGCGAGCCTATAGTGACTTGCGGTTGCACAGTAAGCTTCCGGCATGAAGTATTCTTCCGTTTCTTTGAGTCTGGTGAAGCTTTCCGCAAGATGTCATGGCGCTTCTCCATGCATCCCGCCAACCACTAGTTTCTCCAGGTGCCCACAACCATCCTTCACCCAATGGTGTGTATTGAATTCTTGTCTCGAGTCTTGAAGTCTTGAGGCCTTGAAGATGCAGTCCTTGCAGATTCCATCATGGAGTTGTCGTCATTGGCGTAGATCCTCCATTCTCACACCACTCCCGAGCACTCATACCAAACCCGTCTACTATAGCGTAGCATTAAAATAAAATATCGTCCGGGCTTGGTAACAGAGTGATGGGTTCCTACCTCATGCATACTACTCAACTACAAGAATTCAATATCACTCTTGGAGGGTTTGTTGCGAAGATGACACTAGATGCAATAAAACACATAGGTATGAAAAACATGGTCAAAGTGAACTTGCCTGGTATTACTTGATGAAGATAATAATGCTCTCAGAATAAAGACTTGGTAGAACTATTCGTCACTCCGTTGAAAATCTATATTAAACAGACAATCGTATAAGCAATCATCCTAGCAATCAATTCTATCAATCATAACAATACTCAATCAAAATAAAAGCAACAAAGAAAACCAAGTCGAAAACCAAAGGAAAAACTTCGAAAGAAAAATTCAAGGAAAACTAGTGGTGACCAACTCACACAAATCTTAACATAACATCACTAAATTACTCTAATATTTTTTCTACAGCAAAGCAAGTATAAATCTAATAAAATAACAGAAAATAAATTACTAGTTTAATAACTAACAAAAGAACTAATATAAAACTACTATAACCATCTAGTTAATACTAGAACAAATATAGCAACTAGCAAAACACTAAGACAACTATAACAGCAAATCATTTATTAAAACATTAATAAACTATACTAAATAAATATAACAACTAATGTGTTCACAAATAACAGAAACAAAAACAATATAACTTGAAGTGGAAAAAGAATTACTTTTAAAACTAATAAAACTATTTTATCCACTATCACTATGAACTAAACAAGCACTTACAAAAACAGTAGTTAAAAACTAATAAATAACTACAAAAATTTATATACTGTAGCTAAACATAAACATATAACAACAAGTGAAAATCTACAAAAGGAATGAACTAAAATAATTAAAAACAATAATTACATAACCAAAACAACTATATAAGCAAAACAGTACTGTTTTTACTAAAAATCTAATTTAAAATACTCCAAAATTACCAAACTAAATCCTACAGCTAAAAAATATCACAAGTGACCAGGAGCAAAAAGAATTAATTAAAACCTATTTTTAAACTCAAGTTATGGCCAAAATACTAATTTGAACAAAATTTATCAAATTCACATTTAAACTACTCAAATTTGAAATCCAGAGACACTAACAGAAACTTCAGTAAATTTGTGACACATAGCAATTGGAATCACTCAAAATACTAAAAACTCTAAAAGATATGAATTTTCTAAGATTGCTATTTTCTGAAAAAATGAATTACAGGATTTCGTGGATCTCACCGGAGTAGTCGTCGGAGTTGGGGAAGAAGATCGGATTCGATGTTGCGGTTGCTCCTAGAGGAAAGGAGATCACGGGGCGGTGGAGAGGAGATCATATAAACCTCAGGAGAGGTCGAGGCGCGGGCAGGCAGCACTTGGCGGCGGTGGTGCTGCTGCTTCTGCTTTGCTGGAGAGGAGAGGAGAGGTGTTGGTTTGATGTGTTGGAGGGGGTGCTTGGGTATTTATATTGGGAAGGGAAGGGGTTTTGCTTGGAGTAGGGGACAAGAATTAGAGTAGGATTAGGAAACAAAAGGGAAAAGATCTAGAAACAAATCGGAATAAACGAAACGGGATCAAATCCTACTAGGATTTGTAAAAGAATAGGAAACCTTGGTTCCCTGGCTCCCTAGGTGCGCGCGTGCGTGATGGCCTTGGCCGGTCGGTGGCAAGTGGCGGCTTGGGCCTTTGGCCCAAGGCGCTGCGGGTTTTTTTTAAACAAAATTTTCAGAGAACTAGAATAAAAAATAAAAAAATAAAATGACTAAAACTTTTATATAGGCATATAATATACCAAAATTTGCAGAAAAAGATTTTCTACAACATGGACATTATTATAGCATTAAATAAAATACACACAAATTTAAATAAAGCAAAGAGTGCTTCAGCTCTAATAAAATCCAACAAAATCATTTTAAAAATATCAAAATGAATTCAAATTTATTCCTCTCCAATTTTAGGTTGTAGGAATCATGTTACCCTATTTTCCATGTATTTTATTTTTGGAGAAAATAATTTGAATAAAACTCAAATAACTCCAAATTGAAAATAATTTCAAAAGAACTTTGAATTCAATTCTTTGAACTCCCAACTCATATTTCATATGTTTTGAAGAAGTCATTTTATCTTCGCTCGTGAAAATCATTGAGTTGCATAAAGTTTCAGAATTGTAAATATTTTCCAAATGAAATTCAAATATTTTCAACACCCCTTGTCATTAAATAAATGGAAGAAGTCATGTCATCTTCTCTCCAGGGTTTTGTGATGAAAAATATTTGAATTCACGGAGATCAGAAAGCAAAAATGAAAGTTTGGGAAAGTCCTTTTATTCCTCTCATTTAACTTTCAAAAGTTTCAAATTTCACTCAATCAATCACACAACAATTCAAACAAACAAACAAATCTATCTATTTATTATAACATTCCAAAATTTAGAATTTTGGGATGTTACAAATCTACCACCCTTAAAATGAATCTCGTCCTCGAGATTCGGAGAGGCTAGAAAGAAATGGGTTAGGTTTGGGGTCTTCAAAATCCATCGATCATCTCCGGGGTCTGGGGTGCTACCACCCTTAGAAACATCGTTACGGTCCCATCCATGCTTATATACTCCATCCTCATTCTTGACAGTGTCAGTCTTCCCAGATCTCGGAAAATTTCATCTCCGGGCTCTTCCGGTAGCGGCATAACCTTTTCCTCGATTATTTTGTCGACCTTTCATCTTGGTAAGGTTATTCCGAGACTGGGTCTTCATAGCTGACGGGTCTGGCGCCAATTCTAAACAAATATAGATATCTCATGGTGGTCAACGATTTATGGTTTCTCCTGCAGAAAACGGGTCTGGGTTGAACCTCACCGTATTTCCTACGGTTGGCAACAACTGCCTTGTACAAGGAGAAAAGAAATACCTATACCATTCTAAGGTTTAAACAAGGTTTTGATCGTCGTCTCTCTACTATAGGTAAGTCACTCAGATTTACCATCCCATATAGCAAGGCGAATAATAAGAGTAAGTCGGTATGGTGATCAATCCATCCCGCACCCAAATCATTACCTTGTACATGGTTTAGCGAATCTCACATTCTAACACTCGGTCATCCTCACAAGCATTGCAGAATTTCTCTTGTCCTCGAACTGGGTTCGAGTAAATCCATGGGTTCTGCAAGCTAAACAAACATTTAACGTTCCTTAACAACTCTCAGGTTTTGCGTAAACTCCTATAGAATCGTCGGTTGATCAAATCATAGTCTATTCCCAAAATTTCTTTCTCCAGTGGGTACTTGATCCTTATTAATTCTTGGGCCTGTGGGTTATGGCCCACTTCAACACTAGTGCAGCTTTAACTCATCCTTGGGGTAACTATCTTGTTCCATATTACACATCCTTTAAATCCAAAGAGTACTGCTTTTCTTCATACCATCATATCAAAAGCAAAACTCCAACTTTTTTCCTTGAACTACAGTCCGTGGAATATATATTTTCTTATCCATTAGTCTAGTCTTCTTCACAGGTACTACCACCCTAAAAATGAAATTCACAAATCCATCCATAGACCATATTTCTCATATCCTCGAAAATGGTCAAAATCTTTGTTCACAGAGTAACAACTCCTACAATTAAACATATGAAAACATGTCACCTTAACTTTATTGATTTCATGAATCCATTACAAACTCTGAGCACCCATTACATAACTCAACTTATTGTAATCATGAAATAAAATTGGTTTCTACCACTCTTATTATCCATATCAAAATTCCAACTACTCAACTCCAGCTTCCTTCTTGTAGGAACATTTAGTAGCATAATGTCCTGCTTCTTTGCAATGAAAACACATAACTTTCGATAAGTCTTTGGGCTTCTTGGAGATGGTGCCTGCTGCTTGAGTTCCTTTCTTCCTTTCAAGACAATGATTGGCATAATGCCCGACGTCCTTACATTCAAAACAGGTAGTATGACTCTTGTCCCTCTTTGCAGAAATTGGGTTGTTCTGAGGGTGTCTTTGTTTTCTCTTCCGGGGTTTCTTCGTTCGATCAAACCTTTTATTCCCCGTGGATCAAACTCTATTGCTTCCGTCGGAAGTATCCCAGATATTTTTCCTTTCCTTGGTGCAATCTTGTGAAAATGTCCTTCTTCTCCACATGAATAGCAGGCATTGGAGTAAAATCTGTTGAGGCCTTCTCCATCGGGGTCTTCAACACATTCCTTCATCACAGTTCTTTCATAACTTCTCGGAGGGCTTCTTTCATTCCTTCTTCCTGCTCTGAATAGTTTGTTGCACCATGGGGTAAATATGACACTAAGTCGGGTAGTGGGTGGTTCCTTCAAGACAAGAAACAAGTCACCGACTAGTTGGACATTCCTCACTGGGTGTTTCTCCTCACAATGAGGGCATGCATCCTTGTGTTCCTCCCGGTGTGTCCTATTTCTCCATAAATCTTGCAGAGCACAAGGTTTCGTCTTGGGTTATCGTAGTGCTTCCGGATAAGGCGAGATCTTGTCGAGTCTTCTTGAATTCGTCCCAAGTTCTTGCTCCATTAAATCCTTGTATGGCTTGATGCATTTTCCACCAGGTTGCAGCACTTCCTTCAAAGTCTTCAAGAGCGTAAGATACTTCATTCTTCCTTGAAACCAAATTGCTCCCGAAGTGATTCTCCATGTTCTGAATCCATAGCTCTGCCTCCGGCTGAGTCTTCGGTCCAGAGAATATCAGGCCAACTTCGTTCATCATCTATGGGGTCCAAAAGTTTTGGGATGGGATATGAGAGAGGTGGGGAGGATATACACACAATACAAACAATAGTTTTGAAGAAACAAGTTTTACTTTGTGGCTGTCGGAAAACATCAAACAAATGACAGCTCACAAATCGCCGCATCTAACGTAAGTGTGTAACAGGGGTTTGGTCTTCTAAAGGTCAAATAATTCTTCAGATTCTTCAAATTCTTCTAGTCTTCGGAGTCTTCAATTGTTGCAGCTTCAACTCTTCTAATGCATGGTGAAACCCTTGTTACTTTGAAGAGGTCATCAACTGTCCGATATCTTTCATTCTTGGAGTGACTTCAGTTGATCTTCCGTGTGGTCAAAAGGGAAAGGTGTATATTCTAACTAGTTGAGGTCAGAGGAACTACTTGATAAAATCAAAAAAGATGAGAAGTAAAGGATCCTTTTGAAAATAAAGTTTTTGAGACATCCTGTCCTAGGGGCTTTCCGATTTCTAGGGTCACGTTCTCACATCAACATGTGCTCGATACCATATTCAGAGCGACCCGACCTCAGACGGTCAAGCCTCGTATCCGTGCCATCCTCGGATCAAGATCTTTGCACACACAACATCAATGTATATATCAAAGTGCAATCACATGTATAAATAACGTAAAACTGATATATACCTCATAAGTCTCAGTGAAACAAGTAATCGGGTGTGGAGTCCCATCAAAGCCATCGGCAGGTTGAGTGTAGACAGTAATCTTGTATCGTAACTCTTACTCGTCAAGGAAATATCTGCAACATGATACGTTGCAGCCGTGTAGGTCAAGACATTGAATGTACCGCAAGATCACAATAAGAGAAAACAGATGATAAACTATACTATATGCAGTATGGCTTTGTGGCTCAGATTCGAGTTTTGTTTATGTAAAAGCTGGTTTTATTTTCCCTACATCAAAGGAATAAATGAAGTCTGTACTATAGAGTTTTCTATCATGACATGGTTCCGCCAACCGATGTTTCATAGCCCAAATTCATCATAAGTTGCCCACAATTTAGTTATCATCCGGTGTTGAGAGTTCCGAGATAGATCCAGTCCGGATGCTCAAGTTGTCCATAACCGGGACACGGCTAATCGATTAGGTTTAAACCCTCTGCAGAGGTTTGTACACTTTACCCGCAAGATTCGATCCCTCTTTTACGTTCTCGCACTTCGTGGTGTTTGAGAAAAGATGACCAAACATGGTCTTCGAAGAGTTCCCGACCACCGTCCGTGCTCATCCAATCCTACCGTAGTTCTACATCTGCTAGCACCGTCCCAGCCAGAGTCACAACTAAGGTCAACCAAGCGAGCCCATAGTGACTTGCGGTTGCACAGGTAAGCTTCCGGCATGAAGTATTCTTCCGTCTCTTTGAGTCTGGGTGAAGCTTTCCGCAAGATGTCATGGCGCTTCTCCATGCATCCCGGCCAACCACTGGTTTCTCCAGGGTGCCCGTCAACCATCCTTCACCCAGTAGTGTGTATTGAATTCTTGTCTCGAGTCTTGAAGTCTTGAGGCCTTGAAGATGCAGTCCTTGCAGATTCCATCATGGAGTTGTCGTCATTGACGTAGATCCTCCATTCTCACACCACTCCCGAGCACTCATACCAAACCCCGTCTACTATAGCATAGCATTAAAATAAAATATCGTCCCGGGCTTGGTAACAGAGTGATGGGTTCCTACCTCATGCATACTACTCAACTACAAGAATTCAATATCACTACTGGAGGGTTTGTTGCGAAGATGACACTAGATGCAATAAAACACATAGGTATGAAAAACATGGTCAAAGTGAACTTGCCTGGTATTACTTGATGAAGATAATAACGCTCTCAGAATAAAGACTTGGTAGAACTATTCGTCACTCCATTGAAAATCTATATTAAACAGACAATCATATAAGCAATCATCCTAGCAATCAATTCTATCAATCATAACAATACTCAATCAAAATAAAAGCAACAAAGAAAACCAAGTCGAAAACCAAAGGAAAAACTTCGAAAGAAAAATTCAAGGAAAACTAGTGGTGACCAACTCACACAAATCTTAACATAACATCACTAAATTACTCTAATATTTTTTTCTACAGCAAAGCAAGTATAAATCTAATAAAATAACAGAAAATAAATTACTAGTTTAATAACTAACAAAAAGAACTAATATAAAACTACTATAACCATCTAGTTAATACTAGAACAAATATAGCAACTAGCAAAACACTAAGACAACTATAACAGCAAATCATTTATTAAAACATTAATAAACTATACTAAATAAATATAACAACTAATGTGTTCACAAATAACAGAAACAAAAACAATATAACTTGAAGTGGAAAAAGAATTACTTTTAAAACTAATAAAACTATTTTATCCACTATCACTATGAACTAAACAAGCACTTACAAAAACAGTAGTTAAACACTAATAAATAACTACAAAAATTTATCTACTGTAGCTAAACATAGACATATAACAACAAGTGAAAATCTACAAAAGGAATGAACTAAAATAATTAAAAACAATAATTACATAACCAAAACAACTATATAAGCAAAACAGTACTGTTTTTACTAAAAATCTAATTTAAAATACTCCAAAATTACCAAACTAAATCCTACAGCTAAAAAAATATCACAAGTGACCAGGAGCAAAAAGAATTAATTAAAAACCTATTTTTAAACTCAAGTTATGGCCAAAATACTAATTTGAACAAAATTTATCAAATTCACATTTAAACTACTCAAATTTGAAATCCAGAGACACTAACAGAAACTTCAGCAAATTTGTGACACATAGCAATTGGAATCACTCAAAAATACTAAAAACTCTAAAAGATATGAATTTTCTAAGATTGCTATTTTCTGAAAAAAATGAATTACGGGATTTCGTGGATCTCACCGGAGTAGTCGTCGGAGTTGGGGAAGAAGATCGGATTCGATGTTGCGGTTGCTCCTATAGGAAAGGAGATCACGGGACGGTGGAAAGGAGATCATATAAACCTCCGGAGAGGTCGAGGGCGCGGCGGCAGCACTTGGCGGCGGCGGTGGCAAGCGGCGGCGGTGGTGCTGCACTGCTGCTGCTGCGGAGAGGAGAGGAGAGGTGTTGGTTTGATGTGTTGGAGGGGGTGCTTGGGTATTTATATTGGGGAGGGGAGGGGTTTTTCTTGGAGTAGGGTACAAGAATTAGAGTAGGATTAGGAAACAAAAGGGAAAAGATCTAGAAACAAATCGGAATAAACGAAACGGGATCAAATCCTACTAGGATTTGTAAAAGAATAGGAAACCTTGGTTCCCTGGCTCCCTAGGTGCGCGCGTGCGTGATGGCCTTGGCCGGCCGGTGGCAAGTGGCGGCTTGGGCCTTTGGCCCAAGGCGCTGCGGGTTTTTTTTAAACAAAATTTTCAAAGAACTAGAATAAAAAATAAAAAAAAAATAAAATGACTAAAACTTTTATATAGGCATATAATATACCAAAATTTGCAGAAAAAGATTTTCTACAACATGGACATTATTATAGCATTAAATAAAATACACACAAATTTAAATAAAGCAAAGAGTGCTTCAGCTCTAATAAAATCCAATAAAATCATTTTAAAAATACCAAAATGAATTCAAATTTATTCCTCTCAATTTTAGGTTGTAGGAATCATGTTACCCTATTTTCCATGTATTTTATTTTTGGAGAAAAATAATTTGAATAAAACTCAAATAACTCCAAATTGAAAAATAATTTCAAAAGAACTTTGAATTTAATTCTTTGAACTCCCAACTCATATTTCATATGTTTTGAAGAAGTCATTTTATCTTCGCTCGTGAAAATCATTGAGTTGCATAAAGTTTCAGAATTGGAAATATTTTCCAAATGAAATTCAAATATTTTCAACACCCCTTGTCATTAAATAAATGGAAGAAGTCATGTCATCTTCTCTCCAGGGTTTTGTGATGAAAATATTTGAATTCACGGAGATCGAAAAGCAAAATGAAAGTTTGGGAAAGTCCTTTTATTCCCTCTCATTTAACTTTCAAAAAGTTTCAGATTTCACTCAATCAATCACACAACAATTCAAACAAACAAACAAATCTATCTATTTATTATAACATTCCAAAATTTAGAATTTTGGGATGTTACACCCCTTGACAGTTCGCTTTGAATAAGACTCCTCCAGCAAGGCCCAACATTGGTTTTACCATTTGCCTCACCTACCCCTTTTTCCCTTGGGAGTCGCGCTCTCAAGGGTCATCTTCATTTTAGCCCCCGGGCCAATGCTTGGCTAAGTGTTGGTCCAAACTAGAGCCACTTGCGGTGCCGCCCCTAGGCAACTTGGGGTATCGCCGGTTGCCGTCGTCATCGCTGATCCGGTCGTGGCTCGAGACGAGATCTGCGGCTACTATCGGGATGTCGGCACGCAGGGAGGTCTTGCTGGTCTTGTTTTATTGCTGTCGAAATGTCTTGTAGCCGGATTCCGAGACTGATCGGGTCTTCCGGGAGAAGGAATATCCTTCGTTGATCGCGAGAGCTTATCATGGGCTAAGTTGGGACACCCTGCAAGGTTTGAACTTTCAAAGCCGTGCCCGCGGTTATGTGGCGATGGGAATTTGTTAATATCCGGTTGTAGTAAACTTGAAGCAAACTCTTCTAAAATACACCAACCGTAAAGCGTAACCGTGAGTGTCTCTTTTCGGGGTTGATCGAGAGGAGAACACGGTTTCGGGTTATGTCGGCGTAAGTAGGAGTTCAGGATCACTTCTTCATCATTACTAGTTGACGACCGTTCCTTTGTTTCTCTTCTCGCTCTCATTTGCGTATGTTAGCCACCATATATGCTTAGTCGCTGCTGCAACCTCACCACTTTACCTCTTCCTTACCCATTAAGCTTTGCTAGTCTTGATACCCATGGTAATGGGATTGTTGAGTCCTCGTGGCTCATGGATTACTACACCAACAGTTGCAGGTACAGGTTATGCGATGATCATGACACGAGAGCGATGTTTGCTTGTATTGGAGTTCTTCTTCGCTTCTTCTTCGATCGGGGATAGGTTCCGTCGGCAGCCTGGGCTAGCGAGGTGGATGTCGTTTGAGTTTCTGTTTATGTTTCATCCGTAGTCGGATGTTGATCTTGTATATGATGTTGATATATTCGTGTGGCATTGTATTCCGTATGTATGTATCCCCATCTATTATGTAATGTTGATGTAATGATATCCACCTTGCAAAAGCGTTTCAATATGCGGGTCTATCCTTGGTGGGACCTTCGAGTTCCTTTTGGATAGGGTCGCATATTGGGCGTGACATGTAGAGAACAACATTGCCGACGACCTGTCAAAACATGCTGCCCTCAAGTTACCTATGGAACAAGGGACTTTTGTGCTCCAACTGACTCAACCATCCGTTGAACCATCAGCGAGGCAAGATAAGCGAAGGAAGTTGAGCTCGGCAGGTACTTTCCCACTGATCTCCCAGGAGCCGCCGGCAAGGAAGTTGTCGGGGATGACGTCGAGCTTGCCGGGGGGCGATAGGCTCCGGCAGGGCCTCGAGCCCTTGCTATAGATACAACTGTTCCCGCAGCAGAAGACATGCCTTTAGTTCTTGCTATCGAGCCTCAGGCTCCAGGATGGGCACAACACATCGTCCCGTTCCTCCAAACAGGGGAACTCCTTGAGGAACAAGAAGAAGCGAAGAAAATAGCCCGTCAGTCTAATATGTACCAGTTTGTGGATGACGTCCTATACAGAAAAAGATCGAACGGTGTGAAATTGAAGTGCGTTCCTCGGGAGGACGGACTGGAGCTGTTGGCAGAGATACATGGAGGCATATGTGGATCTCACATAGGATCAAGGGCTCTTGCCGGTAAGGTATTCCAGCAAGGTTTCTTTTGGCCCACCGCCCTCCAGGATGCAACTGCACAAGTAACAAGGTGTGAAGCGTGTCATTTCCATTCAAAGAAATTGCATTAGCCAGCTCAAGCTCTTCAGACAATCCCTCTTTCCAGGCCATTTTTGGTCTAGGGGATCGACATATTGGGCCCTTTTCCCTGTGCTGTAGGGGGATTTGAGTACTTGTACGTCGCAATTGACAAGTTCACAAAGTGGCCGGAAGTGGAAGTAGTGAGAAAGGTGACAACACAGTCATCCATCAAGTTCTTCAAAGGACTAGTTTGCCATTTTGGTGTGCCAAATAGAGTCATCACCGACAACGGCACACAGTTCACGGGCCGCACCTTTGTGCAATATATCCAAGACCTTGGCAGCAAGATCTGTTTTGCTTCTGTTGCTCATACGAGACGCAACAGCCATGCGGAAAGGGCAAATGCTGAAGTGTTGCGAGGCCTCATGACGAGGACCTTCGACAGGCTGCACAAGTGTGGAAGACACTGGATTGATGAGTTGTCGGCAGTTATTTGGTCAATTAGGACGACACCAAATCGAGCTACTGGCCAGACGCCTTTCTCCCTGGTGTACGAGGTGGAAGCAGTTCTCCCCACAGAACTCATACACAGGTATGATGAGCTTGAGCAAGAGAAGTTGCAGCAAGATGATGCCACGCTCCTTGAGGAAGATCATCTTCAGGCTGATGTGCGAGCTGCATGCTACCACCAAGCCTTGCGCTGCTACCATAGCCGCAAGGTTCTTGCCCGAAACCTTGAGGAAGGCGAACTTGTTCTTCGGCACGTTCAGTCGGCCAAGAATTGTAACAAGTTGACGCCAAAGTGGGAAGGCCCTTATCGGGTAACACGAGTCACCAGGCCTGGCGCAGTCCGCCTGGAGACCCAAGATGGCATTCCAGTGAGCAACTCCTGGATTATCGAACATCTTCGCAAGTTTTACCCATAAGGCACGGTTGCCGGGTCTCCCGTGTCACGCCCAATATGCGACCCTATCCAAAAGGGACTCGACGGTCCCACCAAGGATAGACCCGCATATTGAAACACTTTTGCAAGGTGGATATCATTACATCAACATTACATAATAGATGGGGATACATACATAAGGCACAAATGCCACAAGAATACATCAACATCATATACAAGAACAACATCCGACTACGGATGAAACATAAACAGAAGCTCAAACAATATCCACCTGCTAGCCCAGGCTGCCGACCGAACCTATCCCCGATCGAAGAAGAAGCGTAAGAAGAACTCCAACACAAGCAAACATCGCTCTCGCGTCATGATCATCGCAAACCTGTACACGCAATCGGTGGTGTAGTAATCAGAGCCACGAGGACTCAGCAATCCCATTACCATGGGTATCAAGACTAGCAAAGCTTAATGGGAAAGGAAGGGGTAAAGTGGTGAGGTTGCAGCAGCGACTAAGCATATATGGTGGCTAACATACGCAAATGAGAGCGAGAAGAGAAACAAAGGAACGGTCGTCAACTAGTAATGATCAAGAAGTGATCCTGAACTCCTACTTACGCCGACATAACCCGAAACCGTGTTCTCCTCTCGATCAACCCCAAAAGAGACACTCACGGTTACGCACACGGTTGGTGTATTTTAATTAAGATCAACTTCGGTTTCTACAACCGGACATTAACAAATTCCCATCTGCCACATAACCGCGGGCACGGCTTTCAAAGTTTATACCTGCAGGGTGTCCCAACTTAGCCCATGATAAGCTCTCGCGATCAACGAAGGATATTCCTTCTCCCGGAAGACCCGATCAGTCTCGAATCCGGCTACAAGACATTTCACAGCAATAAAACAAGACGAGCAAGACCTCCCAGCGTGCCGACACCCCGGTAGTAGCAGCAGATCTCGTCCCTGAGCCACGACCGGATGAGCAGTCCGTACAACTAAAACCAGCCCTCAAGTTTCCTTGAGGTGGCGCTGCAAAGCACTCTAGTTTGGACCAACACTTAGACAAGCATTGGCCCGGGGGGGGGGGGCTGAATAAAGATGACCCTCGAGAGAGCGACTCCCAAGGGAAAAGGTAGGTGGTCGTGAGGCAAATGGTAAAACCAATGTTGGGCCTTGCTGGAAAAGTCTTATTCAAAGCGAACTGTCAAGGGGGTCCCATAAATCACCCGACCGCGTTAGGGACGCAAATTCCGGGAACATAATACCGATATGACGGAAACTAGGGCGGCAAGAGTGGAACAAAACACCAGGCATAAGGCCGAGCCTTCCACCCTTTACCAAGTATATAGATGCATTAATTATATAAGATATATTGTGATATCCCAACAAGTAAACATGTTCCAACAAGGAACAACATCTCCATGTTCCAACAAGGAACAAACTTCAATCTTCACCTGCAACTAACAACGCTATAAGAGGGGCTGAGCAAAGCGGTAACATAGCCAAACAACGGTTTGCTAGGAAGGGTGCAAAAGGTTAGAGGTACATGGCAATTTGGTAGGCTTGAGCAGCAAGTGATAGGTAGCGCAGCATAGCGATAGAGCGAAGCAACTAGCATAGCAATGATAGTAGTGAGATCCAGGGTAGCGGTCATCTTGCCTGAAATCCCGCAAGGAAGAAGAACGAGTCCATGAAGAAGACGAACGGATGAAACCGAACCAAGCGTAGACGAACGAATCCTCACGATCGCAATGAAACAGGAACTAACAAGAAGAAGCACACAACATAGTAAACACACCACACATGAACAAGGCATGATGCACAACCAAGCATGATGCATGACAAAGCTACATGAAGCTACTCATGACAAGAGATGATGCAATCAAGAACAACACATCAAAGCAAGTTTAAATGAGGCCGGAAACAACATAGAACAATTCCGGTAAGTCCTCATATGCAAAATTTCGAAATTGGTCCAGATCTGAATAACTTTATGTTCAAGTTGTTAAACAGCAATTTAAGATGCACCAAGATGATCTACACGAAATTCTAGTCAAGTTACATATAAAGTTCATTAGATTCGAGCTACGCCTAGAAGATATGAGCAAAACAAGTTAAGCATGGCATTGATGCAAAAGCATACAAACATCAAGCAAACACCTCAAAACAAGGATCCAACATGATAATATGAAACTACATGCAAAATCAAGCAAGTTTCATATAGAGCACACTCAAAACGGAGCAACGGTGCAACACATACACCCTATACAAGTTATGACAACAATCTGTCCAAAACAGCAAGTAGGCATATTGCAAGCATCAAAACAACAAGCTACAGCACCTCAACATAATAACAAAAGGTATGGGCATGATGTACAGGTAAAGCATTACAAAACATGAACACTGAGCTATCTCCAGAAACAACTAGAACATGCTCAAAAACACATGGCAAGATTGCAAGTAATAACAGTTTCAGACTTTGCAGAAATTAACATCAGGTTGCAATGTTTAGAGCTATTAAACAACATGTTACAGGAGCTTATCATGGCAAACAAAGGCATGGCATGAACCTACTCAAAGCATAGAACAAAAGTCCCTTACTGACCATAAGCCAAAAAGGATCACAAAATATGATGGCACCCATGTAAACATGGCAAGTTATATTACAGATTTGAACATGGCAGGAACAACGACAAGTAGGCATGTTGGTGAGCTTGAATCACTCACCACAGAGCAAAACATGGCATGGCAAGGAAACCAATAGTAAGAAGACATGGCATATAAGCTATACATGGCAAGAACAACATCATAGAATGCAAGGATCAATCACAACAATCTTGGCAAAATTGAATAACATGTAAACAATCTGCCAGGAAACATTTTATAGCAAAAGTAGAGCTCGATTGACTCAAGCTATAGCACTCCATAATTGCAAACAAGGGCATGGATGGATAGAGCAAGACATTATTTACAAAACATCCTTACTGAAGTATCTCAAAATATGCATGGATCTCTCTGTAGCATTAAGTTAACATGGCATCCAAATATCAGCAAAACAGGGCTGAAATCAGCAACAACAAGACACCTAGTTTGCATGCTTGTGCTAGTCACCACATAGATCACAAAAATACATGGCATACACCCCTGGAAAGATGGCATGGCATATTACAAAACACATGTAGGACTCAACTCCATAGGATGCACACATCAATCATGGCAAAAATGACAGAAGTGCAAGTTCTGTTAAGAAACAGAAACTAACATCACATAGCACTCTTCAAACAGCATTTAGGGCATCAAGATGAGCTCAAATGAAAATGATGCAATGAGATGAAATAATCTACTCATCGAGGCAAACATTTTGACATATTACACGCGCAAAACGGAGTTATAAATGCAGAGATATGATGCAACGAAAATGCAACAAAATTACTGCAGCTTTCGGGACTTAGATGAAAATTGGAGGGGGGAAAGTCAACCAATGGCACGGACTTGAGGTTCGCGGAGAAGAGGCCCGGAGGTCTCCGCGAGGTCTTGCAGGGCGGGGCGAGGCGGATCCGCCGGATCTCGCCGGATCCGCCGAAGCTCCGGCAAAGCGCGACGGGGCGGGACGACGGCCGGCGACGACGGGAAGGTCGGCGGCGGGTGCGGCAAGGCGCAGGAGGCGGAGCGCCGCCTCAGTGGCGGGCAAGGCGGGAGCCCGTGGCAGCGAGGGCGGCGCTGGAGGCGCGGTCCGCGAGGCGGGCGGCGGGCGCCGGACTCCGGCAACGGCGGCTGGGCGGCGGCGCGCGACGGCGGCGGCGGGGAGCGGCAAGACGGGCGCCGGCGCTCTGCTGGCGGCGGCTCGGGCCCGAGCGACCACAGCGGGCGGATCTCGGCCTGGAGGGCCCGGCGGGGAGAGAGAGGGTGGCGACGTGGCGCGATGTGGTTGGCGGAGAGCGGCGGCGGAGGTGAGGTGGCAGCGCCCATTGGCGAGGTGAGGTGGCGGCTGGACGCGTCCGGCCGGGCGGACGGTCCGGGCGCGGAGGAAGAAGGGTCTAGGGTTAGGGGCGTTTTGATCCGCGAATTTCGGGGGAGGTCTAGTTTTATAGGTAGAGGGAGCTAGGAGAGTCCAAATGAGGTGCGGTTTTCGGCCACGCGATCGTGATCGAACGACCGAGAGCATGGAGAGGAGTTTGGTGGGTTTTGGGCCACTTTGGAAGGGGTGTTGGGCTGCAAACAAAAGAGGCTTTTGCGGTTACCCGGTTAACCGTTGGAGTACCAAACGACCTCCAAATGGCACGAAACTTGACAGGCGGTCTACCGGTGCTATACCAAGGCCGCTTGACAAACCTCGGTCCATTCCGAGACCGTTTAACACCCGCACATGAAAAGAGGTAAAAGGGGCGCCGGAGACATAGGAGCGCGGATTGCAAAACGGACAACGGGAAAATGCTCGGATGCATGAGACGAACACGTATGCAAATGCGATGCACATGATGACATGATATGAAATGCAGATGATGACATGGCAAAGAGAGACACGCAAGCACATGACATGGCAAAGACGACGAATAACTGGCAGACACCTGGCGCATCGAATCCGGGGCATTACAACACTCCTCCACTAACAAGAGATCTCGTCCCGAAATCTTAGGACCGAGACGGAAGAGAAAAAGGGATGAGGTGAAACAAGAACTCAAGAGAAGAAGCAAAGAATCGAGATCACTCGAGAAGAAGAGAGGAACAACGAGAATGGCGAGAATTGAAAGCTCACGGAAACAGATAGACTCTGAAAGCACTCGTTCTAACCGGAGTGGTTAGAATGAGAAAAGAAACGAATAAGACTGAAACGATTTAGGCAGCACTCTGGCTAAAACATGGAATGAATAGAACACGAGCTTCACCCAAAGAGATGGCACTTGACGAGATGAACAAAGCAATGCCTCCGGAAGAATTAAAAGAATGAAATGAAAAGAACTTAGAAGGAAGGATTGAACGGAGTTGTTGAGAAAATCAACAACGAAAGAATAAGATTGTTGTGGACTTATGGAAAACATCTCAAAATTATAAGGTGATAACCAGCCGCAAACGGATATGATTGAATAGCTGAGAAGAACGTAGGAATGCAAAACTCCACTTCAAAAGAATATGGAGAATTAATTGCACTTCGAGATGAGAAGAAAAGATACTTGAACTCCACCAACAAAATCTTGATGAACTCTTGAAGAATGAATTAAATCATAAAGAACCACCATGAAAACTCCGGTAACGAAAAGGATGATGAGATAGAATGAAGGAAGAAAGAATAAGATGAGCCTTGCGATGATTTAGATGGAGGTTCCGACGAAATGGCCGAGAAAAATTGAACTCCGGAAAAGAAAAGATGAAAACACTTGGAACTAGAACTTATTCCTCAAGAACAAACTCCGAAAAAAAGGATTAAACACTTGGATGAAATAAGAATAAGATTTATTGTATGCTTATCCTTCATCAAATTAAATTGTTGACAAGCAATGGATTTGCATACTACTTATTCTTCTTGAAAAAGAATTGAGAAGTGACATATCGCAAACTTGAGAAGGTCTTCATGAATCACCGGTAGGATTGGAAAGAATGAATGAATTAATATGATAATCAAGGAAAAAGAATCTTGAACGAACCACCGTAAGAATTCGAAAATGACTGATGAAAGAGAATGAATCACCGGGAAGAATTAGAGAAGCACGGAGATACTTGAGGGAATTTAGAGAAAAGAGATCGAAGAGATCGTGAACTGATTAAAGAGAAAAACACCGGAAGAATAATGAGACGAACGAAGGGGCACGAATATGGAATAATTGGAGAACGAATTTGAAAACTTAGAATGAAGAAATCTTCCGAAAAGATGGCCTCCGGATGATCGGAACAGAAAAGCAACTCCTGAAATACTCCGGATGGGTGAAAAGAATTGCACAACTGGAAACAACTAGATAGGATAACATCGAGCTAGCACCATGAATCTCCGGGAGAACGGACAAGATTTAAGAGAAACTCTACTTCAGTCTTCAAATGTTGAGAATGACGACGAGAACCACCATGCAGAATTGTTGAGACGCTCCGGGAGAATGAAAACCAAAGAGGTTGAGCCAACAATGAAAATGATTTTAAATCGATCTTGGAAAAGGCAAGTGACTGATGAATTTCATTCTTACGTCAAACTCCGAAAAGAACTTGAGAATAACTCCGGGGGAATTAGAAGAGTCGGGTACGATCCTGGGAAAAGACCTGTGGGTTAGGGCCCACTAAAAGAAAAACACCGTTGGAAAGAATTGTTAAACAGATAGATGATGCACCGGAAGAACTGAAATATTTGACTGAGGTGACAACCTCGAATTAATTGGAACACGACGAATCTCCTGAGATGTCTTGAACTCCGGAAGGATAAACTGGCGAGAGACGAACGAGCATGGAAAACACTTGAGCTGAGGAAAACAATATGATCAACCGAAAAACTTGAATTGAGTGCACCGGAAAAGAAAGAGATGAAGAATGACGAACTAGACGAGAATTCACCGTTTGAAATGATTGAGGGAAGACTGAAGAGGCTCCACACGAATGAAATTGATGGTCAAAAGAAACTCGAACTCCGGGAATAATAGGGTGGGAGGGCGGGAAAAACAAAGGAAACTTGGACGGGAAAACTGACGAATATCTTGAAGAGGAAACACCGGTTGAAATCATGGAGGAAAGAAGGCAAAGACTTCACACGAGTAGAATGGATACTCGATTACGGACTCCGGTTCCGAGAAGAAGAAGGGTGGGCGGGTGGGAAAAACAAGGACAACTTCAGACAAGGAAAAACAACGACGTCGGTGGAAGAACTGAGGATTGAACCCAAAGATGAAGAGGCTCGAGTCAACTTGACGAGAAAAGCACCGGATGCAAAGAGCTGAGGAACAACTACCGGAAAAACCAACTGCGTGATCCTAAAGAAAATTTGAAGGGCAAGAGAAGTAATTCAAAACACCTACGTCAGGATTCCTTACCAGAGCGACGAAGGGGCTGAGGAGTAAAAAGAATTCCTACTCTCCGATATAACTAGACTCCGAAAAATAGTTTTATTCTAGACTCAACAACGGCCAAACTACACGATCAATCAAGGGGGCTCCTAGGGTCGGTCGAGGCTCTGATACCAACTTGTCACGCCCAATATGCGACCCTATCCAAAAGGGACTCGACGGTCCCACCAAGGATAGACCCGCATATTGAAACGCTTTTGCAAGGTGGATATCATTACATCAACATTACATAATAGATGGGGATACATACATAAGGCACAAATGCCACAAGAATACATCAACATCATATACAAGAACAACATCCGACTACGGATGAAACATAAACAAAGCTCAAACAATATCCACCACCTAGCCCAGGCTGCCGACCGAACCTATCCCCGATCAAGAAGAAGCGTAAGAAGAACTCCAACACAAGCAAACATCGCTCTCGCGTCATGATCATCGCAAACCTGTACCTGCAACTGGTGGTGTAGTAATCTGTGAGCCACGAGGACTCAGCAATCCCATTACCATGGGTATCAAGACTAGCAAAGCTTAATGGGAAAGGAAGGGGTAAAGTGGTGAGGTTGCAGCAGCGACTAAGCATATATGGTGGCTAACATACGCAAATGAGAGCGAGAAGAGAAACAAAGGAACGGTCGTCAACTAGTAATGGTCGTCTACTTCTTCTTCCTTTTTCTTTTTGCATCTTTGAATCCTGGTGTGTTGGTTAGTACCGAAGCCTCTTGGCTAGTACAGAGTTGTGGTTTGATATAGCTACTAGAGAACCTGGAGGCACTCTCTGAAAATAAGTATTCTTCATATGACATGTGAATAGACAACTCTGGTATGCTCATTTCATTCCTCTTGGACCTAGATCTTCACTTTCAAAAGTGCAGAATTGATGTATCAAAGGCATTTCAAAGGAACAGAGGGTCCATCTTTGAAGTGAGAGACAATTGGTTTCAAGCGTGGTCGTGGGGTTGTATTCTTAGACCTGCCAAAGGGAGGAACCACCGTCCCGGTATTGAGCATGTGAATCATGTTATTTTGTAGGAATAGAGATTCTCACCATCATATCTTGTTCACCCTTGGCCATGTCTCCTTACGAGAATGAGTTGGTTTGGGGAGATCATTAGGTTACCGAGATCAAGTAGTGAGGCTGCTTGAGTGCCATCGAAACCCATTTGAAATTGCAATGACATATTGAAGTAGTAGTTCGTTCAAAGACCGATTAGGTATCTGGAAATAGTTCCTTAGCTCTTTTCTAGTTCGTTAATGACCTCAGCGGTTGAAATGGAATTGGATCCCGCTTGTTAGTTAATAGAATCTAAATGAGATTGAATGGAAATGTTGGTAAACCGAGGGTGCATCATACTTTTCAATAGATGTTGGGGTTCCTAAACCATAAGGATACTCTTTTCATAGAACAAGGCCTGCCAATCGATCTCCTAGGCTATAATCCAAGGGATAGCTTAACATGCATCTCCTAGATGGAAGTGTGCGACAATAACTTTGAGCTCCTGTAGTCTTTGATCCTTGATCCAAGAGGTAGGCAGCTATGATAAAGAAGCCAAGGGATGAAGTGATTGTGGTTGGCGTGCCACATGGAAACTAGATAGGTGGAAGTTATTTTAGACGACCTTGCGGGTCATCCTAACATTGAAATGAAGCTATTCGAGCAGGCAGTGAATAAAGCTATGAATGGGGTAGCTTTACGAGGCATAATGCCGGTGTGCACTTTTCTTTTCTCAAACTGTGGTTGATCCTCTCTAAATCAGAGGTCAACATTTCTTTGCAATGAACGTTTATTAGGTCTGAAAACCTTGTTAGGTGCACTCGTAGGGTGAGCTCAAAGCGAGGATTCATGCATTCTTTCTTCTCAAGAAGACGGAATGATTGCTCGGCATGATATAGATTCTTAGCCAGGGGTTTGGTAGCTTATGCCCCTAGTTTGCAACGTAGAGCGAAAATGGTTGAAATGGCTCCCATTGTGTGTGGGAATTCTTTCAAATGTGCATGGCTTTGGCGATCGAGAGGATGCCCTCATGAGTGCTATTCCATGTGCCGGAAAACCTCTTTGGCACATCTTTCGATCTAGTTAACAAAGACTTTAGTGACTCAGGTCTTCTCTTCCATGGCTTAAACCTGCTTATTATACTAGAAACAATGGAATACCTAAAGTTGGATATAGGTGAGGTGGGACTTAAGAATGCCTTATCCGAACATCTCTTCAAAGCAAGAATTAGCGTATAGAAAGGAAGCTGCATTTCCTTTCAGCTGCTTTTAAAAAGTCCCCGGGATATAGCCCACTTCTCATTTCTCAACACCGCTTCTCTTCTCTTTTCTTAAGTATAAGAGGGATAGGTACTTATTTCGGCGGCATGGTATCATTGCTGCTCCCGCCTAATGCGTATCATTGTGCAATGCTTATGTGAAATCTCAATCCAAAACTTCTTCGCTTCGTTGGAAAAACCGACACCGACGCCAAGATCAGTCTCCTTTCCTTTCTCTTTTGTTTGGGAGCAGAGCTTAAAAGATGGGGTCACGATGGATCCTTTTTATCCCTGATTCCATGGACGGAATGATTGTGGAATTTAACCCTTCGTCGTCATACCCAAACTCGGTCAATGGGCCGGCTTTTAGCGTAGAAAGTGTGAGTTCGAACTACATGGAGTTGGAGGAATCAAGAAATTACCCTCCTCCCCCTAATCCAAACCCTTATTCTCAGATTCCGGATTTTGTCGCCGCAAATGCAAATATGGATTACTTTCACTTCTCTCGAATGCAAATGTTTTACCAAATGCAAATGTTTTATCAAATGCAAATGTTTTATCAAATGCATTTTCATTATTGGAGCAGCCAGCCGCTTTTGCCTCTGGTACCTATGTATGTTCATTTTTTGATGTATTTTAATATGCGGTTTTGGTATTTTCCCTTCTAAGCAAACTCTTTTGCGCCATTTGATCTTTAATTGAACTATTTCAGGCTCCGTATTGAATTGAAAAACTCTTTCAGGCTCTGTATTGTATTTATCAACTCTTTCAGGATCCGTATTGTATTTATCAACTCTTTCAGGCTCCGTATTGAATTGAAAAACTCTTTCTGGCTCCGTATTGAAAACTCGAATTGATTTTTGTGTCGGCTGGCGGCAGGACCGCCAACCCGCAGATGTAGGGAGGTCTCCTCTTGAACTGAGAAATCAAAGTCGCGATCCGATAGGTATATATCCGGACCATGCATCCGAAAGCGCCGGTTCAATTCCGCTCGTGACATGAAGAAGAAGTCCCAAACAGGATCGATGAGTTTGCACAATACACTTTGTTGACGGAAAATCTAATTGTTCTTCCGGTTCAATGAAGACTATGCTTACTTTCCTTTCTCTTACCGGTCTGTGTTCTATCATGGACCTGTATTCCGTTCCTCGAATCGAGACTTTCTTTTGGTATGATTTTGATACGAGTTTTCTATCAAAACTCTATGCCATCAATCACTATCCCCGGGATAGAATCCAGCTCCCGCGTGCACGATAACTACGCCATATACGCCAATTCATGGAAGATGCTCGGGGAACGAATCCATATAGGAAACCCTCTAGGGAAGGGACAACTGGTTAGTTTGTGTTAACATATCAAGGGATACCAATCATTGCGTGTATGGTGGGAAAAAAGCAACCTATTGTATTTTCCTTACTCCAAAGGGCTTTAACTAGACCTGTTTACTTAGCTTGATCTTTGTGCTCTCGGCATAGGTAGGATGTATCTCGGATTATCCATGGTATGCTTCCATTGTTGCACCTTAGCCCGGTATAGTAGAAGGCGATCCATGCTATTCATGAGTTGATAAGCTCCATTCCATCGATAGGGATCAACCCAGCTGCATAGCTTTAAGATCCTAAGCTACACCACAGCTAAATCAACCAACGTCGTGGATTCTAGCTCAAGATCGTGAAAGAGCTTGTTCCTCCCGCTTCTCTGGCTAGAGTTATACCATCCACTCTTCTTCCGACCGTGAAGTAGCGTAAAACCCTCTATCGCGTCTGCTTGTTTGCCGTTGTACGAAAGTCTATCGATTCAAGAATTTAAGCCCATCAAGAAGCCTGATGATGCAAGATTGTTTCGCCAGCTCAAGCCCGGGGATCCTACATTGGTACCAAGGGAAGATATTCGGGAGGTATCTCAGGATAGTTAAGAGTATCGAAGGCTTATAGCACTCGCCAAGAAGAGGGATCAGCGTATTCTTGATATTAAAAAGGTTGCTAGGGAGAGGTTAGCTTTATGTAGGCCTCCAACAAATCCGTTCAGAGATTTTGTTAAGCCAACGCATGACAGTGAGTTGACTCTAGACTTACACAAGCACTTTACGGATGATGAAAGGCGTCAATTAACTGAATTAACGAGATCACTTGGTAGTGAAGCACTCAAATGTAAGTTAGAGGTTCTATTTGATATGTTTAAAGAAGCGTGTTACACTAAACAGTATTGGATACCGAAAAGGAATTTAGACCAAGATGAGGGTTTAGAGAATAATGATTACGAACGAGTGTATCTGTTTTGGGATACGCTAATTGGAAGTGTAGGCTTCAAAATGAATGATCCTAAAAGAAATCAATATAAGTATAACGTTTTTACTTTCTTGAAAGAGAGTAGTGAATACTTGCAAAAGAGAGGTCCACTTTCTTCACCCTGTGATGATGAGTTGCGCAAAATTCAAGTGCACGTTGAAAAACAAACCATGGATTTTGATGAATTAGAAATACACTCCAATTTCAGCCATTTGATTTAGCAAATCCATGTTAAGGCTGAAGCATTTGGAGATGAGCTACCTAAGGGTGGTGCTAAGTATTATCTTCTGAAGCATTTAAAGAATGCGAGAAATCTAGAAATCATTCATGCTCTGAAGCTTGATGTATTAGAAGGTATAGTAGTTTGGGTGTTGTGTAAACACTTTAACCCGTTTAGTTTGGAGCATCGAACTGTATGTATTCAGACATTGTTTACACAATTTGATGCTGCAGTATTGGCTCATTATCGCAAAATGTATCCTGACGATAAAGAAGTATTGGAAGATGCACGTCCTGTTACTAAGGAGAAAGTGGACGATCCTACTCGAGCAGATAAAGAGGTCGTCGAGGTGGATGAAAAGAAAGATGATACAAATGAAAAGGGAGGTGATGCTAAAAAGAGAAAAAGAAGAAGACATAGGATTTATGAGATAGGCTCTCACTTGTTTGATTACTTAGCCCTTCTTAAGGTTATTGAAAAGTGTAGTAGTGAATCAATAAATGTCACGGAAAATAAGAAGGGGAAAAAGAAAGGGAAAAAAGGGAAAAAAGAGAAACACATGAGTACACCCGCCTATGTGAGATGTACATTCCAGCTTGACGAGATGCCTATCAGGGTTCCCCTACCGATGGTATATCCACCGATGCCTTGGAATAATTCGATTACGGAGGAACAGCGTAAAATAGAAGAGGATCAGTTGATTTCATATCAAAATCAAGTGTTGAATGAAGATAAGATGAAATTTGTGTTATGGGATAGTAATAACGTTCGAAGTATACTCGCTCAGAAAAGAAATGGTCATGTGAAAAAGAGCTTTTCACTCCTCACTTCCCCTGAGAGGGCCAATTTTGACATTCATTGTACAGACGGTGCTAGGGCGCCCGAAGCAGAACAGCTGTGTAGGGCCGTGGAGAGGCTACAAACGCAACCCTTTCGAATCAATGTCAAGTTCTTGAACTTTCTAAAGAGAAAATGGGATGATTTCAGGAGTTATGGGCTTGTCATGCCTGAGGCTCTGGCCTATCTTAATGTAACTGAAGCTTTAGAGAAGCTAAGATCTATGTATCATAGTGCAGAATATCGAGACGTTCGCAAAAATTTCCAGTTTCAAGATTTGAACAACTTGTTGCTGAAAAACATCCAGCAGGCAAACTTCGAACAAGCGACACTCAAGCTAGCCGAAGCTTATTCAGGTTATATTTTCTATTTACCGGTATTTTTGGACTTCCGGGGTCGAAATTACCGCCACGGTCCCTTTCATTTACACGAACGAGATCTATTGAGAGGGCTGTTTCTCTTTGCAAGAGAGGATGATTATAGGTTGGTATGTGGTTCGGAAGCTATAGAAAGGGTTGAGCTAACATCACAGCAGATGGAACGTTTTTATGCAGCTACTGCATTCCATTATGAGAAATACGTAAATTACAAAAAGGGAAGTGATTGGTATAAGACGGGCGTCTATGATCTATATCGCGGTTGTGTTGAGTCTAATGGTTTGGAATATGGAGATATTCCTGCTGAACTATATCAAATGGTGTATAAAGCCAAAAACCCTTTTCAGTTTTTAGCTAGTACTCTAGCAATCCTACATAATGATTCATATTCTATGCGTCGTATCCCTATAACCCAAGACGCTTCTGCTAGTGCATATCAGCTTGTGAGTCACTTAATGACTAGCCCTCAAAACGCTCTTAGAACGAATCTCATTCATCGGAAACCGGTGGAAAAGGATGGTTGTACTATAAAACACGTGGAGAAAATATACGATATTTATGATTTCATGCTCGAGCGACTAAAACTCTATGCGAAGAAATGTGTGGACTGTTCACCAGAAGTGAGTGAGAAAATCGAGAAAACGTTTAACCGAAAGATAGTCAAAATGTTTTTTATGCCCATTATATATGGGAAAACAAAGAAAACGACGGTTAAGCAACTTAAGGAGTCGTTAGATAGATGGGCTTTTGAGACTATTTGTGAAGTAGTAGATATTTGTTTCACATAATCGGAAGTTGGAATTTGCGAGATGTTTGTGATGTGATGGAATTGGTCAAAGCTGTTTGCACGTTGCGGTCAAATTGGATAATAAGGTAGTATATGGGAATGCGTTTTTAGAAGTATACAAAACTATTGTGATTATACCGAGGTTCCGCTAACGGTTTATTATGACCGCTTGAAAAGGAAAAAGTCCACGGTTACACTAAAAGAAAGGACTGACGTCAAAGACCTAAGAAAGAGTCTGACCTCTATCTTTGCTAACTTCATCCATCAGAAGGATGCGTTTATGGTAGTCAACATTGTTTTAAAACTGCTCGAGGAAGAAGAGAGGATAAGGGCTTTTTTGCCCATATACACAATTCACGACAACTTTCTAACAACTATAGATCATGTAGATCTAATGCCTCAATTTTATAGAGAAAGTATCTCTCGGTTGGGGCATCCATCTCTTATAATGAAACAATTTCTTATTGATAATCTAATTATACATGCATTGCAACGAGGTCTCAATGAAAAACATTTCAAAAAGGCAGCTGATTGGAAGTACATCGTGGACTATGTTATCAAATTCGACCCCCACCTTCGGCAGGAGTTTCCCGAATACATGGGAGAAGAAGGTGTAGGCGAAAGAGAGAATTCACTCACTTTTAGACGCGCTACTCTAGAGGAACGGGATAAGTTTGAGATGGCCAAATTAGAGAAGAAGTCCGTGAGGGAGCTGGATCACGTCATGAAGAGTAAGGGTGGCGTGTGGGTGACACCTTTTTATAAGGATGATTTGAATCCTGTACCTCGTGCAGTGATTAACAAGTGCATAGAATTTTGTATACCTGAGGAACTTTCCCCGTCTGAGAAAGTCAATTGGCGAAAGTCAATGGTAAGACTGAATAAGGCTTACGCAAAGTATAATAAAAGGCTCTTCGAAGGGGCGGTGTGAGACGGTGGTTGGATTACTATCAAGGTCTCTGTGAGCTTGAGGGCAGTGAAGACTATTGTCTCCACCACTAAAGTGGGATAATACTCGCTCAAAGAGATGAAATCTCTTGGGGGAAACATAAGCAGTTTCCCGTGTAGTGATCTCTGTTCACGGAGGTCGCGAGGCCCACTGATGCTACATGTGGATAGGTGGGGATAGAAGAGTGGGTATGTGGGCTTCTATCAAAAGATACCGCTATCTAACGTGAATATCTCGCTCCTCGGGGAGATATGTTGGTGTTGAGAAATGACGTCCAATCTTTCGGTACCCATCATATATATAGGGTTGATAAGTTTTTTTTCTTCGACTGAAATAGGCCGATCTACAGTTTTCAATGACTTCCCGATCGGTGAAAAGGGGAAGGAGTTTCGGATATCTAGTACAAACAGTGTGAAGGGTTATGAAAGAAATAATCCTTGGAAAGCCTGAGAGGTCACTTATGATCAACGGTTTTCTATTTCTAGGCGAATCTGATAGCGCAATTGAAGAATCATTGGCGACACTCTGCGATAATACGCTTTAGGGATAGCGTAATGCTATTTAGGCTTAGGCTTAGGATTCTCGAGTCTTGATATGATCGAACTAGTATTTAGATATATACGAGCCTCTGAGTGTTTGACCTCGCTGATGGAACTCGACCTTTTCGCAGATTCCATGTTCAGATCCATCTATCTCTCCTTTCTTTGAACCTTTGTTATTCCTTCACAAAATAGGACTGGCATGTTTCCCTAGATGAGGGATGCTCATCATTATTATGAATAGGTTACTCTATCAAAAACGTTCTATCCAATTCCCTGAATCATTCACTATCATACTCAGTCTCGCCTTCGCTTAGTTGAGGGATACTAACATCGCCATCTACACTGAGGAATATCCGAGATTTCTCAGGCTTCACGACCATGCCCCCGCCACCACGTTCGATCACGGAAATACATCCGCTTAGATTTACGTGCCTTAAGATGTCTAGAATTTGTGGACGGTCAAGATGATATGGATCATAGCGTGTTGAAGCTAGAAGGACATTGGTGTCCCATCTTGTATAAAGAACGCCTTCATACCGGGTCAGGACCTCCCTATCGAATTGATGCTGAAAAAAGAGATGTAGGAGCACGTCACTCAATTCACCTATCAATGGTATACAATTCGAACGAGGAATTTGGAGGTTAGTGTGGGCATTATATATTGGGAGAGATATAAATTCCCTCAAGATGTGGGAAATCACTCCCAGATTGTGTAGACACTTTAATGTATTCCATAGACGTTCTGTAGAAACATACCGGACACAGACTATTTTATCTACACCACTTTGACCATCCCAGAACCTCTCGTGGTAGTCCAACATTTCGTTATAATAATTGAATCTAGAGGGAAGATTGTTTCTTATCACTAGAAACTCCCGCCTTAAGATATTCGCTAATGCTTTCAAAAGTAGTACATCTACCGAAAAGGATGGGGCAGCCATACAAGGCCACCACCAAAGATTGATGAGTGGACGCCGCACAACAATACCCAAGCTCATCTTGTCTTTCCAGAGTGAAATGTTCCTGCAAAGTCATACCTCCCCTACCATATTTATAGACTTTGTATACCAATCTGGGATGAAATGATGAATAACCTTCATGTATATGTGACACCATGGCATCGATTTCTTTGGGTAAGACGCCGCGCTCCCTCCACATATCATTCGAATTATAGAGTCTCCTGACCTCATTAACCAATTGCAGTTTCCTAAAACCACCATTATGAAATCTCCTAAGAAAAGTTGTGATGTGATTACTACTAGATCCAATTCGAGAGAGAGAGAAAATAAGTTGGTAACTGCTCATAATTGACATTATTCATCTATACTTCCTCTTGGTAAGTTGGCCGGCTTCTTGCTTTGCGCTCACGATTTGGAATCAATTGGATATGTTACTATCCGCTTGACGCCTAGAACATTAGTTAGCCTCTTCCTATTTAGGAGAGAAAAACACTCTCTCTGTACTAAAGAGGTCAAGACCCGCAAGCTCAACCTCGATGCCTTTGTTATTGTTCCTCAATCCGTATCAAGATCATTCCAACTCATAAGAGGGATTCTTATCTGTAAAAGAATACATCTCATTTACGACTCCATCCAATGACCAATTCCGGATTGAAGGAGTATCGAGTCGATGCACTATCTCTCATCATCATTCATGTATCTACCTATTTCCATTCCTAATATGCCATCTTTCCTCACTTTACCTTACCTGTGTTTATGCTGTATCGATTGTACTAATCATAATTTGTGTTGTTAAACTCATACAAACCATGACACCCATCAAAGCACCCGCTAACCTCGCTTTAGGTATCTCACCTCCAGGATTGTAATTACTAATATCAGCTACATCGTGAAATGTTGGATCGTTATTGAAACGCGCCCAATACGATTTCTGCACGCCCTTAGTAAGAAGATATGTCTTCTTATGAAACCCATCGAAAATCAAGTCAGATCACTGAATTGGTTGATGATATAGAATCGATGACAACAGGTATGATCAGGGGGTCATTGCCCCCAACCACTAGCTTATACCAAACCGTGCACATCATGCCTGTATGTATTAACGTGATAAAAACTATATATACATATGAACGCAGAAGTGGGTTGTAAAATATTGTAGTGATCTCCATTTGCGGGGCAGTATAGCTCGGTTTACTAACCGTAGATTTGAATCCAACATCGAGCTCCCTGAAGTGTCGGAAGATCACTTCTCTAGTCAATCCTGCCATACCTACCAAGCCAAGAGAATCTGGTAGATCTAGCAACTTATCATATAGTGAAATAGTACGCTTATAGTGAAAGCCGATAGGATTGGGGAATGAAAACCTTGAAATACGAGGCGATGGGGCCAACCAATTCCAGTTAGGAACGCCAACCTCAAGTAGGTTCTTGTACGTAAACAGGCACCACATAATCACTTGGTCGAGTTCGGTGAGTTATCAAGAACTTGTATCTATCTCTATCATACTGGATTTGAGTATTGAGTATAGACATAGAATACACTAGGTTCTCTCTCAAATTGTTAAGAATGTGAAAACGATTTGATGCGTTAGAAGGCGCACCTCCGGAGGACTATTACCACTACTATTAGGGCCGCCTCCTCCACTCGGAGGAATCGAACCATCATAATTACTATCACTAGATCCACTTTCGTAACCTTTATCGACTTTTCCTTTCTTTCCGTAACCTTTATTGACTTTCCCTTTCTTTCCGTAACCTTTATCGACTTTTCCCTTCTTTCCGTAACCTTTATTGACTTCAACGTTCCCTTGATTTCCTTTGACTTTATCTTGATCAGATTGAGTAGGAGGATTAGATCGCAACCCATTCTTCGATTTAATCTTTAGAGAATTCTTCTCTGGAAAGCTTAATCAGAACTGTCACATGAGAAAGCGCCCTTGAACTCTGAGTAAACTAGCTTAAGAAACGGGTTAGATAGGATCTCATAATATCTCTCAGATTCATAGAAATATGGATTTCATCCATTCTAGGATTTCGATTGAGGATTTTCCGATATCGGGACCTATTTCAAAACACCGATATCCTAGTTATCAACACCATGGTTGCAGGAAAGAGATTTCCCACCTCTAGTGAATATTCCTAGAGACGTGATAACCGCAGGCTTAGCGTAGAGAACAAACTACACCGCCTCTATATAGCTCGATAGAGAATGTGCGAACGGGTTTACAAAGCTGGGAGAGGAGAAAGGTGGATAACCTTTATAGATCGGGATAACCTTTCACATTTTCCTACAAATAGGATATTTACACCGCGACCTAAATATAGCACCTAAGAAGTATGTTCTGCCAAATGAATAGACGTATATGAAAAGAGAATGCATTTCTCAATGTTTCGTTGATAGACGGGTGCTGCAATTAGCAAACAGAGTATGACTACTACTAGGCTCCGTGGTATTCTAGAGGTGGTATAGTTGGCGACCAACCTACACTAATGTTGAGATAGTACCACGCATGTGATAGTAAACCCTAGCTCATATTGTAACCCTCGCTTTAGGCCATGGAAAGCCAGTGCCACCAAAGGAAAGCAAAGAACCCACCTGTTATAGGATCCGTAACATCTACCATTTGTTATATGAAGCAAATACCCTATGTTGTGAGGTAGGAATCTATTGCATTTATTCAAGGCATCCAACCTATAGCAAACCCAAATGCAACCACCTTCAAATCAAACTCTTATCCAATCCAAGTGAGGAGGCAACCTGCAGCCATCACCATGATAACATACAAATGGAAACAGGTTGGATAACTATCCGGATCTACTCCCCAAACTCATATCCCATTATCTCACCGTGAGTGGGCTTCAACAATGATCATGAATTCATATACGATTCGATAGGTTCCAATCAAGGATGTTTCTCATCCAACGCTTATTTCTCACCCTCCTTCTTATTACTACTCCCACTTCCATCATTCTTAGCAGATCGACCTTCTTTCTTATTAGAAGATTGCACATCATTATTACCTCCTTTCTTCTTATCACTTCCTTTCTTATCACTTCCTTTCTTACTACTTCCTTTCTTATTAGTTCCCTTCTTATTAGTTCCTTTCTTATTAGTTCCCTTCTTTCCCCCCACACCTTTCACTTCTATAGAATCACTCTCATCAACACGATCACCCTCAGAAGTCTTACCTTTATTCAATCCTTCTCGGATCGCCTTGGTTAGTTCAACCGCATTCTTCACCTTTTATTATCTTCCCACAGCTGTAATATTAGACTGCCAAGAGGCTGATCTTTCAACATTTTGAAGAGGTCTTTACTCAGAATACGTATGGCTTTGTGTCGCACCCACATACCCTTTTTAAAGACTAGTTCCCTTTTAGCCCCTCCCAATTGCATTGTTATTTGGCTCATACGTTTCCGTATGACTAGATTTTTCCAATCCATGGAAAAGTTCTTCTCGAAATTGATCACGCATTCAGAGTGAACATTATTCAATAAGTTCACAAAGTGACTTTTTTCAACCACACCAGACGGTGCACCCTTATACTTATTTACATCTTTACCCCCTTCGACCTCCAAGAAGTAGCTTTTAGGAGCTGTAAAAATCGCACGCCTAATAAGGCCGTGTTCTAGCTTAAACTTACCAAGCTCTCTATCAGATATCATAGATTCGGGAAGAGGATTCTCTAAAACTACCGAGTCTGTGTCCGTATAGAGGCAGTCATCCCGTGACACAAACTGGTCCATATATATACGGGCGTAACTCGTAATGCATGCTGATATCTGAGGACTTGTGTTCACCGGCGGTTTCCATCCATCGCTCTCATCGTATACGTCCTCTTTATAAGAGATTAAATTATACTCTCCCAGTTCGAGTACCTCGATCACTTTACCCTTTTTCTTACGCAGAAACACTTGAGTTGTAACCTTTGAGCAAAGGACAGCTTTAGTACTTTGGGTCTTTATACCCAAACGACCGTACACACTGTTCATGCACAACTTGTGTATATAGTTTTGGCTCCTAATTGTTTCTCTTTTGCATCTAATCTCCGTGAATACATATCATCTATGAACTCGCAAATGGACTATCAATAGGCTCAAACAAGTACCCACAAAGACGCGGCGTAACATCATACCCTAATTTGACAAAGATGCTTTAATTCTTCACTAAAGTAACACCGAACACGCACTCCAACTCCGAATTTGAGAACGTTCTCATCAAGGTCTCTAAATGGGAGAAAAGGACGCTTTACATGCTTTGGTATATACACCAATGCCTGTATAAAGCCAAACAAATCGCCCAATTTCTTGTCACAGAAATTGTCATGCCAAACCGCCTTCCCCCCGGCATTTTACATGTTTTCATTATAAAGGGATATAATGAATTGACATCGTAATAATGCAAATTCTCCCCGTAAGGTTTGTACACATCTACATGCCCACCATAGTATGCCCGCCTAATGAATGAGTCTTCTTCCTTAGTTGGAATGTACAACTTCCATCTCTTATCGTCATGATACTTCATTCGCCATATGGTAAAGGCCATGGCCGCGATGGTAGTTTTATCAACTATGTCAACTTTGTAGTACTCAAAAAAGATCTTTTGCGCCCGCACCATGATATGACCTAAAAGCTCGACGTCATGTTTCAAATACTCGAGATAATCCACTGCATTTTCGACAATCGTTTCAAGAGTGACCTTTGCGTGATCCATATCACCCTTACCAGGCAAATCAGGACAGATTTCCTTTGCCAAATACGCTAAACTACACGGCAATAGATGCAAAGAACAGCGCATTTTACAAAGCAACCTCCTTCTAACATGGGGATTAGAGGGCCTGTTATAGACAGCAATTTCATAAATATTACCCTCCCTAATATTTATACCGCCCTCCAAGTCCAAGTCTTTATGATATTGGATGATGTGGTTAGCTAGAATAATTCCATCAAACCTTAAGTTATGAAAATAGATAACAAGTGCTGGCCCATCCCTTCTACCTCTAGCTATTTCAAGAATACGTTGTATAAAACACCTCATGAGGAGGACACTCTGATTACAGAAACCACCCTCAACTTGTAACGCGTATTCGCTAGAGTAGAATGTTTCAATCTTAGAATTGGGAAGTGATCTTATTCCCTCCTCCCCACTCTCAACCACCACATCCTGATCAATAAACATAAAAGCTGCCGCATACGGAACATGAATATCACCATCGACCTCCTCATATTTCATACCGAACCGCTGGTCCACATCAGCACTCTCTGCTAACTTCACGGTCTCAATATCCCCCACCAAGAAATTGGATTCTCTCGGAGGTCTTCCTTGAAAATTAGGGTCCTCTTCCATTCTTTCCGGCTGGGCAACATGACTGATGGGAATGTTCGCTCTCGCTTCAAGGCCCATCTCATACATATGTTCTCGACCACCTCCATATTCCACGGCCTGGTTGCAGCATGGATAAGATCCGACACAAACATAGGTGGATCATTGGACCGCTGGGCACAGTGGCGCCATAACATCTTGTTTCTCAAGAGTACGTAGTAATCGGTCCTTCTTGGAGTTCAACAAAATGAACAGAGCTAAATTGGAAATAAGGTGACCGATCATCCACCGTGGGTAGAAATATGAATGTTGACTAGGGTCCCTGTGCTCATTTGATTCTCGAGTCGGCAAATATCAAGCTCCTAGCCCCGCCTTAACAACCCTCATAGTGTTATGTCCCCGATCGATACCTTAATACATTTCAGATTTGGCTTGCTTTCTTCATTTTCCTTGCGTAGGTAGAAACCTTTCGGGGTGTGTCAAGACACCAAATTATATGACTATATTCAATATGCCCCGATGTCCATAGTACCGTATTCATTTACCCTACCCTTCCTTAAAGAATAGTAGGATTACATTCATCGCTCCACTGTAAACACAGTTTCTAGTTTGACTGAATGAGAGTCATGCAATAGGCATCGAGAGGGAGTGTGAAAGCAAAAGCTAAGTGATCGGACTAACACAGAGTGCATTTGTCCCGCTAGGCTTATTACGCTCTTAGTGTTCTAAAGTGGACACGGCGCTAGCTCTAGTAACCATTCTCCATTGATTGGAAAGGGCTTAGAAAGGCATTTATGAAACTAAGAAAGCATCACTCGGCTTAGAGTCACCAACCATCGAACCATCTCCGTGTCACAGCACCCACCAGAAGGCATAGAGGCAAGACAGAAAGTAAAGACAGCAGGAATCGAACCTAGGAATAGTAAATGATGATTCAAAGCGCCACCGGGATGCAGCTCTTGTTCGAGGTAGGTTAGTAGCTCTAGCCGTAAGTCGAAAAGCATTAGTTGGTGGTAGCCCTTAGGAACACGAGGAGGCTAATGTAGTGAAACCGATGAGCAATGACGAGGCCCTTTCACGCTATCGCCTGGATTGTTCACCTAGTTTAGAGAACACTCAGGTTGCTTAGAAAGCGAGGCGTTAGGAGACACCGTGGATGTTAGCATTGAAGAATGAGATCACACCAAAGGTACCAGAAGCTCCAAAGACTGTTGAAAACAAAGGGAGGGATGACAAAGAAGAGAAAGGAACAAGAACCCAATCGTCGAACCAGTATAAAGCCCTAAGTGATCTGCTCTACAAGAGTATATTAACTCATGTTCGAGTATGAACAGGAAACCCGATACCTACTACCTTAGAAGAAAGAATTCGAAGAAATGAAGAAGAGCTGTTCGACAATGATCCTTACCTATCAATTCATGAAATTGAGTTTGATGTTGTGTTGTAAACGAAATCTTCAGAGAAATGGAAGACAGGCGAGTATAGATTAGTTCATCTCTCCACTCAATGAATTCCACATTCATATCCAATCTCATTTCATTAGCAAAAGATACCGCTCGCTCTAAATTGCTCTATTGACTTGGATAGACGTGATCGAAACCAATATGCTTGGTTAGTTCATGCTTGATCGATTATTGGCAATCTGAATAGGATTCGAGTCTCCTATTCAGATTGCACGGAGGGCTTGGAAAGAGGCCTCTCGTAAGATAAGATTCCATTCCTTCCTATCGAAAGGCTCCGGTAGTAGAGCTAAATTCGAATGTTGATATAAAAAGGGCGATACTGAGAGTTAAGGAACAGATGTTGTTGATCAAGTCTTTGGAACGTAGTTAGTCCCATCCCTTCCATCCGCCACTAGTCTAGTTCGGTCTCTTCAAGGAGAGAAATCCTTTCTCGAGGAGTCCAAGTATTGGATATATTGGTGGAGGAGATAGTCAAGAAAAGATACCACTACGCGGTAGACAGCTTCCCTTCCTTACTTTTCTTAATAAGCCCTTGATCGAGTAGTTCATCCGAAAGCATTTGATCCATCGGATCAATGCTTGATCTTATACGATTCAAGATCTAGGAATGAAAACAGCTGCAAGATACGCTTACTTTTTCTCTTAGTCAGCTTTATCTCATATTGTTTACGGAAGCATAAGCACCGCTTGCTATATTAATTCTACCGGCTGCCGCCCATAGGAGCCTAAGGGAAGACTACAGAGGAATGGTCTTGGGGCATTTGTGACCAGCACCCATTTATCACCATACTTATCAACAATTGGAACTACTTGATCCGCCGACCTATGTTTGAAACAAATGACCTCACAGACCCGTACCTTCGACTTTCGATAGGACCAGCTTCCGTATTCTTCCCCTACTTAATAAGAACCTCTTCCTTATTATGTTCATAAACATAGTATCTGTTAGCGATAAAACTTCAATAATAGCAGAGAGTGAAAAATAGACCCCGATTGGTAGCTTAGTGAGAGATCTTCTCGTGACCCTATAGGTCCGGTTCTTCAATACGCCTTCGTGGTGTGCCTTTTGATTATAGTGACTTCAATTCAAAGAAAGAGTGCAAAAAGTCGAGAGCCGGGATAATGGAATTTCAGAACGGAGCTGGGCTAGAAGGATACCAAATCTGAAACAAGTTCTCCTACGCAGGATCCTATCCTTACCTCGCCCAGCACAAAGCTAGATCAGACTTTTGGTCAACCGTAGAGAGCTGAACCGACGAAATGAACGGTCATGCAACCATCGAAATAAATCATTTTATCTCTCGATACAACTTTTCCACTTAATCATAACGGTTTTTAATTCTTCTTTTCTTGTGGCGGAGATTAAGGTTGATCATTTCAAAGCAAAAGAAAGGGCTATAGATAGAGTGAGTAGGCACATCAATCACTATATAACGCGTTGCACTTAGCTTGACTTCACGTAAATGTAAGACAAGTTAGGCATACGGAAAGATACCTTCGGTCAAGACGGAGATAACCCTCCATTTGATAACAAGCAAATTACCTTTTCTATTGAGCAGAACTTGAACAGATCCAATCCATCGAGCGGAATCATTTGATTCATTTTCAATGAGCCAAAAGAGTTACCACCGGACCCATGATCATGTAATACCTCTTCGGAGGGAGCTGAGCCGATTAATCTCAGGCCGTATAGATACTGCACGATCAAAAGGCAGCCATTGAAAAGTTGGTCGATGAAATGCTAGCAGCTGCTGTGATTAGGCCAAGCTCAAGCCCTTTGCCCTTTTCAAGTCTTGTACCTGTAGGTAGGATGGGTGGGAGTTGGCGATTGTGTATAGACTATAGGAAACTAAATAGCCTTACCATTAATAAAAATATCCCATTCCTTTCGTGGATGAACTCTTGGAAGAGGGCAGTCCCAAATGAAAAAAAGCCATTTATCGATCCCAAGAAGCAAGTGAATTAGTTTTATTGCTTTCCTTCCTTTAGCTTCATTTATTGCAAGCACATATTTTATAGTATTATTTGAGATGTCGGAGTAAAAGGAGTCGAGGTAAGCCCTAGCTAGCCGCCCCTCTTCCCTATCACCGAGAGTTTGCATTCGCCATGTGCCACCATTCCTTATTCATACTGTACTTCACTTCTCTATGCTTCAGCATTCCGCTTTCATCTTGTGATACCCTGCACCTGTTTCTTTGGATCCTTAACTACAAAAGTAAGCACCTCCCTAACTAATTAGTTAGTATCGAGAGACTATAAAATCATTAAAGTTGAGAAACAAAGGTACTCTTGCCAAGGAAGAAATTCCATAAATGTCCCATAGAGTCAAAAAGCTGTTTTGAGGAACCAAAGATCAAAACTTGACCCATTAGCTGCTGCCCTACTTCATCCAAGGGCTAGGTGTGGGTGTGACTAAATCCTCCTTCCTTACTTAATAGTTATTTTAGTCTCCTTGGGCAGTCGACCCTTCAATTGGTCATGCTTTTCTTGTTTCTCCGGATTCGTTAGGCATGCGACGGGCGAGCAATCTCTTGATACTATGCCTAGCCGTGGGCTTGCTCTTCTTTTGACCTTGCTTGATCACTCACTAATAGGGATTGGGCTGATCCGGCATGCAAGCACTCAGTACCCTTTTCATCCACTCCTTCATCCGCTGATTGTCGCTGCCGATGCCCAGCTATTTCGCTTTGGAAAGTGTTAATCCGAGTAGTGAGCCCTGTGGCATACCTCTCAAGGTACCAACGCTTGTCGTTGTGTTAATGGATCAAATACGTAGTAGACGTTATCGATCAAAGTACCGCCTTGGTTCTATAGTAATCTCTCAACGTTTGAGTTGACTAATCCGATGGTACTTGAAGAAGAGTGAAACGACGAGATTTCCTTATAGGAGGAGAAAGGGATTCATGTTGCTTTTGGGTGGGTCCAATCAAGGTACGAAAAACTCTTTTCCCACGGCTCACTAATACGATCCTATCTTACCATTCTTCTATCCTTCTTCATCACGGGACGAAGCATAACGCTGATCTATGGACGAAGGAAGGTATCGAAAATTCATTATGACCTAGACCTAAACCAGCTGATATTGAATAGAGGAGGAGTTCTTGTTACTACTTCTCGGCACCAAAAGAAGTTTCACCGATTCGGACCTTTTGTGGTGGTCTCACGAGGACAACACCTAAAACAACCCTTGTGCCATGTTCCAAGCGAACTGCATCGTTGAGAAAAAGGATTACTCTCAAGGGATGCGGCGTGGCCACTTTCGCAAGGGCCATCCACCGACCCTTCTACTATCGGTTTTGAGTATTGGCTACTACTATACTAGCTACTCACCTATCGGTCTAATGAGCATACTTGGAGAAAGGAGAACTTCCCGCCTATAATGTTGGGTTGGCAACCTACCCATTCGTTGAAGTACTTCCTTCATACGGCCCAAAGAAAGGCGGCTAAGCCGCCTTAGTTCGTGAACAATGACCAGTGCATAAACAGTGCATAAAAAGGAAATCAAGTTTGGGAAATGGTACTGCTAGTATTTATGCCGAATCTAGTGACATTATTGACTATTACTATAGTCAAGAAGTAAAGAGTAAAGGCTTTGGCCATTGGCAACGCTTACCTAACTTCTCACTGAAATGTTTACTCGCGTTCATCGGTATTCAATAAAAGAAGGAAACCATGGTACCTACCTCCCTCCCTTACTTGGTAATCTAAGAACCCTTCGTGGGGAGCAAGAGATCTTCCATACCAACATTTTGTTCGCCACCCTGCTTCCTCCTCCACTTGAGCTTGTGCAGCAAATCTACTTTATGCTTAGGCCAGTCCTGCAAGTAAAGAGAAGTAAATATTGGAAACATGGGTATCTAGTTTATTTTATTCAACGGTGAGTAATTGAAATTCCTTGCTTCTTCAAGCAGGAGATCCCGAGTACCGGTGTCGCCGACCCATTCTATTACCTTTGTGCCAAGAGCACGTTAAGCTGCTGGGCTGTTCCGCTACCGGCGTAAAGAAGCTCCGCCTAACGGCTAAACCAATGAATTTCTCTCCTTAAAGGAATCTACTTCCCGATCACAACTACTCGCTTCTTCACCGTATCACACCAAGGCCAGATCGAATAGCAGAGTTAGAACCCAACCAAATATGATTCTTGTATTATCTTACCAAATTGATCCATTTGGCTCCAAAGGAGCAAGCGGGAGTTCTAATAGGACTTTGAGACTCGAAAAATCCTTCGGGCTCTGAGAACAGAGAGAAGTAGTTGCAGAGAGGTTTGATAGGGTTAGGCAGATGCCCCATTATTCGTAAACAAGAAGAAATCCAGATTAGTTTGATGGAGCTGTGGCTTAGCACAAGCATGGTGTCAATGTGGTTCCTCTCGACTAAACACTTAAACAATTGGATCCAGAGGGTTCAATAGAGGTATGGTATCGGCAACCTTTTAGGAGCTAGATTCTTTGGAATAAGATAGCTGCCCAAAGCTTGCGGCGTACCTACCCCTCGGGCGAGATAGAATTAGGTAAGATAAAAATCGATTGGAAAGTCCTAAATTAGACCAATTCAATTCCGCTCGCTAGAATAAGAAAAAAGTGCTTCCAATTTCTCTCATCCTTTATAATGAGAATTTCTCTTTGTTCAAGAATAACTTAATCTTGCAATAAAACACTCTTGCTTGGAAGGTATGGTAAAGGTAAACTGTTTCTATTTTGGATATAAAAAGAGAGTGCTAAAGGAGTCATTCGAAGTGAGTGAAGGGCAAGCTCATTTCTTTCATTCAGAATGGACACCGGACCGAATGAAATGTGGGAATATCGGGATTGGCAGATTTTTATATTGAAATAAAAAAACTCAACACGACTAGTGAATTCAAATTAGAGTCACTTATGGATTTCTTCAAATTGTTGTAGTGTAGTATTGTGGTTTTTAGTAAAGACCCGACCTATAAATATTCACAGCCCGACTCATACAGGCGGACAATATTCACCCAGAGCCCGCTATGACCGCAATGCTGTTCTTGAAGGACCTTACCTTAGAGCAAAAAAAGGGAATAGAAGTTAGGAAGACTACTGACGAGGGCGGCGGGTGAGCTCAACCTCGAACCAAACAAGCAACGGATTGAGAAACTAGCGCGAAAGCCGCTATGCGCGTTAGCACATCCGCTTTCTTGCTCCATCGTTATTAGTTTCTATTCTCTCCTGCACGAACCTCGGTCCAATCAATTTGTTTGGAATTGGGGTTAGGACCGTTAGAACTCCCATTTCCGATCGGAGGTTTGAGCTGCTATGGCAAGCTTTTTTTCCGAATAGTGGGTATGGGGAACCCACCGTACCAACACGATTGGCTGGTGTTGCGATCTACCGACCCGTTATAACCCGATTGGAAGGGCAGGCCACCGAGGCTCGGGGATGCGAGGCCATTGAAAGTGAGTATCCCATATTCTATGACGGAGATAGAGCATTAATTGCAGTTTTCACCCCACCTTAACGACGAGCGAGGGATGAAATCTTTCGACGACTAGGGAGGCGCCACCGAGGCCGATTCCAAAGGATCACTATAGAATCTTCTAGAAGCAGGTTCTCCGGGCACTATGGTAGGATCGGATCGATCATGACGAGAATGAACTTCTCCGTCATGTAATGGTTTAGAAGAGTCACGGTCCTGTTCCCCCGGGCTTTTTTCCCATCTCGACTAGACGAAGGAGATATTCATTCCATTCAGCAGGTGAGGAAGGGCGGCGCCGGCTTGACCTCGTCTTCTCTCTTGGTCGGGTCGGAGGCTCCGCTTCTCATTCAATGGTGAGGTGTTCATAGAAAGCAAGGCCTCGCCCAACGAGTGGCGGATTTGGTTTGATGGGGTCTCGCTGGGCGCCGGGAGATCCATAGATCTTGATAGAGTCTTTCTCGCCAAGAAAGAAGAGTACGCTGCGCTATGGCTTACATAAGGATCTTCGGCAACCAACCCGCACATCCAATTCGATCAACAACTTGGAGGTATGGCTGAGTGGCTTAAGGCATTGGTTTGCTAAATCGACATACAAGAAGATTGTATCATGGGTTCAATCCCATTTCCTCCGCACGGAAGTAGAATGGGCGGGCGAAATTACGTGAGAGAAAGAACCTCAGATTGATGGAGTCCGCCATCGGACGTAATAGCTGCTTAGTGACTAGGAGCGGGCGCCTTTCTTGTTCTTGGTGGCGCCTATAGCGAAGAAGACCTTCCTCGAACGAGGGCCGTCCAGTCCCTGGCGGCTCTCGGTTCTTGAGCAAGCTCCTCCACCGCAGGTAGGATGCTCATAGATGAAGAAAAGAGACTTTAGGCAAGTGGTTCTCGTAGCTCACCGGTTAGAGCAAAACAAGCAACGGATTGAGCAACTAGCTGAAAGCCGCTGCGCGTTAGCGCATCCGCTTTCTTGCTGGACTGCAAATCCTTTTTTCTTGTTTCATGGGAAGAGCAAGGGAATTGCCCTTGAAATCCTTCATGGTTCGAATCCACATCTGGCGCCGCCTTTTTTTCGGTATGCGCTCCATGAGCAAGGAGCGCCATGAGGAGAGCGAGAGAAGGAAGTGGGCTTTGGTGATGTCGGAATTTGCACCTATTTGTATCTATTTAGTGATCAGTCCGCTAGTTTCTTTGATTCCACTCGGTGTTCCTTTTCCATTTGCTTCCAATAGTTCGACCTATCCGGAAAAATTGTCGGCCTCACGAATGTGGTTCCGATCCTCCGGTGATGCCGTAAGTCGCTTTTGATATACGATTTTATCCGTTCCTATTATATTTATTATCCCCGATCCGAAGTCACCTTTTCTTTTCCTTGGGCAGTACCTCCTAACAAGATTGATCTGTTTGGATCTTGGTCCATGATGGCCTTTTATTGATTTTGATGATGGGATCTCTCTATGAATGGAAAAGGGTGCTTCGGATCGAGTAATCACTTTGGAAAGGGCAAAGGGGAAGGACATAGGAAAGAGGGATGCCTACAAAAATCAATTGATTCGTCATGGTAGAGAAGAAAACGGCGACGGACCATACTCGAGCTTCGGATCAATGTCCCCGTAAGCAGGAGTATGCCTCGTGTTTCGACGAGAACACCGAAAAACCTAATTCAGCTCTACGTAAGATAGCAAAAGTACGGTTGAGCAATCGACATGATATATTTGCTCACATTCCAGCGAAGGTCATAATTCGCAGGAACATTCTATAGTCTTAGTCGAGGAGGTAGAGTGAAAGATTTGCCAGTGTGAAATCCCATCGTATTCGAGGAGTCAAGGATTTGCCGGGAATTCGGATCGTAGAAAGGGAAGATCTAAATATGGTGCGAAAGACCTAAATCGAAATGAATGGAAGATGCCTCCGAACTTTTTTTCTTTTTTGGGGCGATATGGAAGCAGCTAGAAACCTTTCCTTATTACGCTACCATTTCTCTCCGCTATTCTTCACAAATTTCATTGAGAGGAATCAGCAAAGAAAAGAAATCTTCTCCGGGTGACAGGGTCGCCCGGCAGCGTGGCTTCTCTGCCGAGCAGGAAGCCACAAAAGCATTGTGCTCTTGTAACTGATCTTTTAGTAGGCTAAGTTGCGAATTCTGAAATCACTACAGCACAAGGCAGGAAATTGTGGTCCTCAAAACAATGTGTCCCCATGATCATTGACTTACATCACGATATCTTTTACTTCCTCATTCTTATTTTGGTTTTCAGATCACGGATGTTGGTTCGCGCTTTATGGCATTTCAACGAGCAAACTAATCCAATCCCACAAAGGATTGTTCATGGAACTACTATCGAAATTATTCGGACCATATTTCCAAGTGTCATTCTTTTGTTCATTGCTATACCATCGCTTGGTCTTATGCTGCTGTACTAATAATGGCATTTGTTGTCTTATTCGGAGTTCAAGGAATAGCCTTTCATCTTGGGAATGAGAATGTCGCGATCTCAATGTTATCGTCATGACCAATGCTCCTAACGAGGGTGACTTTCCCATAGACCAACCTCCGCTGGCGGACTACTGACCTCCAAAGAGGAAATGGCGACGCCGCCCATCCCAAGACATTATTGCGGAGTTGACTTCCAAGGTTGAAAGAATATTTCACGAAGTAGGCACTCCTCTTCCTTTAGAGGAGGGTGAATCTGCGATCGCTCACTGAAAATCATATATTGTGGAATAGTGAGGAGAAGAGACTCTTCAACAAATCTTCTCAAATTATACTGAAGCCGGGACGCTTAGCGAATTCGTCATAATAGCCACCAATCCGGCGAAGGTTTTGCCACGCCGAGCTCGGTGAACCAGATTCTCCCGACCCGATCGCTGCGGAAGAGCAGGAGGCTCATTCCACGGATCCCCGAAAGCACAAAAGCAAATGATGGGGCGAACGAGGCAGGCCCGCCTTCTTCGAGGAAGCGTAAAAGGTGGGATGATGATTCGGGGTCCAAGATGACGATTCGGGGACCCGGGAATCTCCAGATCCAAAGGAAATCGCTTCTGAAGGGGATGCACAAGGGTACAACCGGGGGGAATTAGGTTGGCCGCCAACTTCGCCGCCTTTCTATCTGAGTTCTTCCTCTTGATGCTTTCAATGACTCCTAAATTTCACAAAATCCTTTTTTTCTTTCTTATTTGAAATCCAAATCGAAATGCCTCAACTTGATAAATTAACTTATTTCTCACAATTCTTCCGGTTATGTCTTCTCCTCTTTACTTTTTATATTCTCTTATTTAATAATAATAATGGAATACTTGGAATTAGTAGAATTCTCAAACTACGGAACCAATCGCTTCGACCGGGGCGAGATCCAGAGCAAGGACCCTAAGAATCTGAAGATATCTCGAGAAAAGGTTTTAGCACCGTCTCTCATATATGTACTCCAGTTTTTCCAAGTATCCCAATGGTGTAAGACCGTCGACTATTTGGGAAAAGGAGGAAAATCACTCGATCTCTGATTTCGAGAAATAAGTGGCTCACGAGGAATGGAGAGACAGATTCTCTATTTGATCTCGAAGTCCTCATATAACACTTCTTCCAGTCGGATCACTTGTTGGAAAAACATAATGCTCACACATGTTCCACACGGGCAAGGAAGCATAGTATTATGATGAAAATGAATGGAATACTCGGCAGAATAGGAATATTCCTATTAATGATTGTGACAGCTTTTATAGGATACGTACCACCTTGGGGTCAGATGAGCTTTTGGGGAGCAACATTAATTACAAGCTTAGCTAGCGCCATACCAGTAGTAGGAGATACCATAGTGACTTGGCTTTGGGGTGGTTTCTCCGTGGACAATGCCACCTTAAATCGTTTTTCTAGTCTCCATCATTTACTCGCCCTTGTTCTTCCTTTTGATTTAAACGTTCTCCCCCCGGGAGCTGCAGAATTCTGGCAGGGGCAGCCCCCTTTTCCAGATCATGAAAATGTGGTGGAGAGTGATGATTCATCAACTGATTCATCAGGGAGTTCATCTGATGATTCATCAACTGATTCATCAGGGAGTTCATCTGATGATTCATCAACTGATTCATCGGATCTCGACACGGATTATGATGAGCTAACTGATGATTCATCAACTGATTCATCAGGGAGTTCATCTGATGATTCATCAACTGATTCATCAGGGAGTTCATCTGATGATATGGACTGCTCTGAAGGAACACCCCCCCCCTGAAGGGAATGAAAGCCGTCTGATAATCTTTCTATAGGTTCCCCGAAGAGAATGGAAAAATCACAGAAACACTTTCTATATGTTCTGTTATTTCGAGATTCGAAGAAGCAAGCAAGTTTTTCATATAGTTGTTTTTGTGTAGTGATCTCTGTTCATGGAGATCACGAGGCCACTGATACCCCATGTGGATAGGTGGGATAGAAGAGTGGGCATGTGGGCTTCTATCAAAAGAGGAAAAGATACCGCCACGCTCATATCTCCCTTCTCACCTCTGGGAGGGGGAAACTAGCACTTTCGCACTAGATGGTTAACTCTAAGTTTTTTCTGAAGTAGGTTGTTCAATGCTAGTTCAATGATTGAGCCATCTTCCTATCACCAATAACAAATGGATAGCATGCATTGTGCAACCAATCCTACCCTCAGTTGTAGTAAGCTGAGTGTGATCCGCAGAGAGCAAAGTGTGTATCACATGAATTTGATAGCTCAGCCTTGGAAGGACCTTTTGGCACTAGATGACTCTTTAATATCGATGGCAGCAACTATCCATTTTCTCAATCAGATTACTGCGTAGCGCTTGTGTGCTCCAATCTTTAGTAAATAAAGCAAAGATTTCGAGCTAGAATCGAGGAAATGCTCGACTCAAATCCAGATACAATTTGATATGTCGGAGACCTGTGTGACTCCTACATGTATTTGAAGAGTCCTCAGATCATATCACAATAAACTACACTAGTAAGGCTGCTCCAAGTGCCGAGTCAACTAACAATCTAGAATCCATACTACTTGATGGGCTCGAGCATCAACAAAAAAACATGATCTCAAGAATAGAAAAAAAGATGCCAATCATTCATAATAACTTCTTCAACCCACGTATTTTGTTTAAATTGGATCAATTCTCAAGCCAAAATAAGGAGCAAACATAGGTATCCGCAGATCAGATATCGTGAACATAAGACTACACTAGATTCGGGAACAAGCAAACTGTTGGGATGGGGTCTCAAAATAAAAGCGGATATCCGACCGCCCAAGGATTTTTATAGCAATTCCCTTGCTTTGATTTCTTTTACTCCGCTCTTAGCTGCTCATGTCACTCTACTCCTCTATGCTCTAGCTATTTCCTTATGCTTCTCTTTAGCTTGATGCGCCCCTTCACTGCATTTCTTCTTATAAGGTGAAGCCTCAAACAACTGCCTACTTGTTATTAGCTCGCAAGCCTTACAGCGTCCTTCCCTATTGTCTTTATATGGCTGATCAAGAATGGCTCGTAGCTGACATACTTGTCTTTTGGGTTCCGCTTATTGTGTAAATAGATTACTTACAATATGCCTGTTGGAAAACCAAACCCACTGGAGGAGATCACTGCAACGGCGGGCTTCTTTCGAAAGAAATGGGACTAGAAAGTCAAACATCGATGAGTTGGCACCCATTTCTTCTTATCTTTCCGAAAAAGGAGATACCTTGCTCCTTTCCGGCCTGCATCTGGAGAATGGGGTTGACCAATCTTTCTAGCTGCATAGCATAGGGATTCTACTCTATGGGTGGGTAAAGGTCTTATAAGCGAAGAGTTCATCAAGGTGATAGCTTCTCCAATTGTTCTCTCTTTACTAAGATAATTCACATTTCAAGGGAGGAGGTTGATGAGATGAGTCCACCGGTACAAATCGTATCAATGCCTATCAAAGAACAAAGAAATTAGACATTTGTGGGAGTGATTGGCCAAGCCCTATCCCCGGACCGCAGGGACAAGGAACAACAAAAGGAATTATCACTCACCCCTGCACATGTTTTTCGCTAACCTATAGATAATAACAACAAGCTAACCACTTCAGGCGCAGGAGAAGATTCGAGAAGACTCGGTCCGATGGATTGCAATAGCACTAAGATAAAACATCTCATCAAGTTCTTGAAGGAACTAAGCAGAGGTTATCGGACCTTGCTTGTTTGATCCGAAGTGCCGCTTACCAAAGAAGTGGAATCGAGACCTCAGCACAACTCCAGCCAGCGACTAATAATTGAAGCAGCTGCTGAGTGAAGTTTAATAGGCGTGACTCCATCTTGAGTCGAGGATGTGAAAGGGCCAAGGCAGGAGCTGTACATCCTTGGTTAGGACTCGCTTCTTATAGCCTGCCTTTCCACAATGGTAATGAAATGATTGGTTGTTTTGTTCCAAACCTTGCATTCGGTATAGCAGAGGTCAACTAGAGTGGCCCAGCCCAAGACAACCATGCTTAAATTCAGCGCCAGCCTTTCTCCCATCCTCAGCCATACGATGCTACTTTCTATAAAAGTTTTTTGTCGGTACAAGTAATTACGAATGTTGCCCTGTGTTAAGAAGAAAAGCCCCAGATGCCAAGGTGAAGGAAAGTCAGCCATTAGTTTTCTAGTGTTTAATCAGTGGAGCTCTTTCCCGCCTAGAATGGCCTTGCCACTTGTGAGGAATCCATTCCTACCGCTTATCAAGCAAACCCCGTCTGTGGTGAAAGAAAAAGAAATGTACCTTCGCCTGACCAGGACCTGAAATGGAAAACAAACCTACTATAATACTGAATCCTCTTCTCGGGATCATAATGTCAAGTTGCTTTCTTACTCGAAAGCTTTTGCGCTGTACTCGAAAGTACTAAATAGATAGGCCAGGTACAATTGCACTAAAAGAAGCAAACTACCGTTGTTTTAGGAGGTATGGGAGGCGGAGACCGATCGAGCGAGAGAAGTGTCTTTTCTTGGCTATCCGGATTTATTGGATCATTCCTTCTGTGGACGCTTTTCCCCATCCATCTCCTACGCTACGCATGGATCCTATCCTCGTCTTTGGCGCTTAAGCTCAGCAGCTACTCAGCTAGTACTGAATGAGCGCTTAACCCGAGGAGAATACGCGTCATCACACACCACTAGTTGACCGCTTCCCGAGCTGGTGGAAATGGAACTAATTTGGTAGATAGACCAATCCTTTTATAGAATCTTACAAAAGCGCGTGCAAACAAAGTGAAAGCGTTGGTTTAGGCTCCCTGCCTCTGTCGTGTCAAGTCAATTTCTATCGGTTCACAGCCAGGAAGATAATGGTGTAACTACCTTGGCGTCGATTCCGCGAGTACGAGTAGACCGACCGATAGCAACGGCGAATCAACGCCCGACCCGGCTCTTTTATCCTTTTGTTCGCAGAAGGGAGATCTCGGCGCTAGCTATATCTCTTATGGATGGAGCCCTCACTCAACCGACTTGCTACCGAAATCCCCAATGCACCAATGTACCAAAGGCACTGTACTTTGAATAGGAAACACTTCCTACTTCACTTCCTAATTAAGAAAGTAGGAGGTATTCGAGTACGGAGGTACTAGACCGTGATTCGGTCCCGATGCGGACACACACGTCGACAACAGAGAAGGGATTCAATTGAGAGCGGATAGCAAGATCGAATGAATGGATACTCGAGATAGAACGACAAAAGAAAATTTGATTAATCCTACAAAAGCCTTACAAGGCAGGTAAACTTTATGCAAGATTCGCTACAAAAAGAAGGTTAGAGAACTGGTTCCATCTACTTTATCCTTGGGCATGAAGAACATGCTTCTTTCTCAATTTATAGGAATCGTTAACCGCAACTCTCCTTTTCAGGCTTGGATTGGTTTTTAATTGATGCAGAGAAAGCCGCTTCCTTTGAACTTGGTCCATCGGACAGATATAGACATGGAAAAGCTTTTCAATGTCAATCTTTCACTACTTTGTTTGGACCTTGCTTCTTCACTTAATGCTTGCTTTCCGTCTTGCCTTTGCTACTTGAGAGAATGCCTTTGACCGAGCAGCTCTTCCACTCATTTTATTAGCAATCAAACCTCTTCCCTTCAACTCGTCATCAAGGCTATGTCCCATAAGCATTTCCTCTGTTTCCTTGTTTCCCACCTCGACCTTCCGCTATGACATGACCAGTCCACTAATAAGTCGTATCTCTGAAAAGTAAGACCGTCCTCTTCCCTTCACAATAGAAGAACTCCAACCATGCTTTCTTGAAATAGCAGTTATTGTTTTCCGGTCAGCTTTCGACGAGTGACTCTTGGTTGCGGGGCGGGGGGCCTACTATCTACTTAACCGCTAGGCAAAGAGGGAGGAGCCAGGAAGCGGGCGTTTAGTGAGGAAGAGACAAAAAAGCATTTCGTCGATAAAGATGAGTGCTTTCGATCGGCTTGTTGCACTAAAGCTGCGAGGTTCTTTGATCGAATCAGCTCTTTGCGTTTACTTTCATCCCATCCCACTCTCTTTCTTCTTTCGTTTAAGAAAAAAGAAGGAATTCTTAAATCCTTCTTATCCTTCTATACAATCCAATCATGCAGTCTAGCTCTACTTTACAACGATATATCTACCTTTTAGTTTTGTTGAACTGCGCTTATCTCAGGAAATGAGGATAACTTAACGGAGCCCAAACTCATTTGAAATAGGTTTTCTAGCCTTTGGCTTAAATAAAAGATCCAGCTAACTTGTGAGATAGAGCTGTCTTCCGGCCGAACAGTCGCTCTTATCAATTTCCTTATCCTTTCAGGGCAAGGTCGGGTAGTAGGAAAATACAATTTCTTTTGTTGCATGCGGACCCGCTTGTGAGACTGAAGAAATTGAAGCTAAATGACAATCTTAACCTACTTGCTTACAGGATCCTTAAGCTGTGGACTTTTGCACCTTCTGTCTAGCTTGGTTATCTTTAGTTCTCTCCCTCGGCGCAAAGTGGATAGGAAAGAGTCTTGCTTCCATTCCACTAGCCAAGAATAAGAGTGACTTTCTCTTTTGAACCTCTTAAGCTGACTTGAAAAAAAGTGGTACACCCCTCGAGATATAAGGACCGCCATGCTCGTCCACTTTCTTGATAAGCGACTCGATGCATTTTCTCTTCCTTGCGGCGAGGCTGAGACATATCAAAAGATCTATTACTAAAGGAGATTGGGATCATCCTGTGGTTGCGGATGATGGAATAACTAAGCATAAATTTGAAATGAGCACGAAATGTCTATAAATGAATTTTCTCATTATCGTTATTTCGGGTCTTTTCGTTGCATTCACTTACAACAAACAACCACCAGCGTTTGGTGCAGCACTTGCATTTGGTGCATTCTTCTTCCTTTCCTTGGTCTTTAGTTCTGTCATATTCCAAATAACTTATCTAATTACAATGTATTAACGCTAATGCACCTTTTTTTATCAAATCTAGGACATGGTCTAATCATGAGGTAGTATTTTATCATGGTGTTGGATCCCAAGTTTTATGGATTCCTTTTTTGTTACAGGGTCGACCCCAAAGCCATAATGTCTCAAAGCGAAGAGGCTATAGAAACTTTGATTTTTCCTTTGTCTCGAACTGTGAAGAACTCCATTCTATCTCTCAACAAAAAAGTTGGGCTGCGCCCGATTACCTCCCTTCGTTGGGAGAACCTTGTTGATTCTGCGCCGTTAGCAAAGTAAGCGTCCTTTTAGCAGGCCAGCCCTTTTGTCGCCGCTTGACCTGTTTTGAAAATGAGCTTTGCTCTTACGGTAGGCGCTCCGTGGTTGTGAGAAGGAAAAGGACTAATCTTTTGTTACATCGGCACGAGATGAAAAGAGCTTAGTCTGTCGATGAACAGCAGATTGGCGGAGCTCTTGGCATTCTTTGTTTTCTCTCTTTCCTATCAGCGAGTTCCGATCCTTTTGTTGAAATTTCTTCGTTACGTGCCGAACCGCTTGCGAGAATCAAATCCAGTTCCACAAGATCCTATATCAGCTATACATCCTCCTTGCATTTATGCGAGATGTACTTGATGCTATGGGCTTTGGGTTATGTAGATCCAAAATGAGATGGGATTGTGCACTCCACTACTTCGCCAATGCGAAGGATGCCTGAAAAAGAATGGAAACGCTTCCCTCTGCTGGATCGTCGGATCCCATATAAAGCTCGCTCTTTACCCGATCATTCAAACATTTTGTGGGCGGCGCCTGCTCTATTGTTCGTAGCAATGAAACTGCTCATCTGCTTGTGGCGCTTTCGCCTTCTCTTCGCTCACGACAGGGGGCTAATGGACAAGGGGAGGGGAGCGGTAGGCGTGTCGTTCGTAATGGAAAGAAAGACACCACTACTTAGCCTCTTTGTTGGACCTTGGTATGAACTCACGGTGGTCTCGACGGACCAGGAACCAATTGAATTTGGATCTTGACATCGGTTGTTTTTAACGTAGGCATCTCGCCCGGGAAGTTGGTGGGCTCATCATGAATTAGGTCGGGGTGGCTGGTGGTTTGGGATCCCGTAGAAAATCGTCTTTTGTGCCTCGGGTATTACAGCTTCGTATTCATTCAGTAATTCTACCCTTCTTCATTCTTGGACCTCGCTGAATATTTTGACTCTTCCATGCTGTGTCTTGGAACCTTTTCAATACGGTCCGGATTGCTAGCTCCCGTTCATAGTTCCTTCTGAGCGATACGAGGAAGATTTTTATGGAGTTCTTCCTTCTAATTACAGGCATATCTATGACTCTTTTTACGAGATAGGCGGGAGGCATCGGTCCGTAGAACCTATAAAAAGAGATGGTTGTGGTAGTACTCTTGTGCACCCTCGTCACTTTCGGCTCATGTAACCCGCCCGTTATGTTATGTTATGGAAGAATTTAGCTTCTTCTGGGCTGGTTATTGAGCGACAGCTGGCTGCCAGTTCGTCCGTCCGTGGTAACCCGGAAGTCACTCTGGCGTGGCGCTCTGGATACTTGATCAATAGGAATAGGAGGAAAAAAAAACATGATGAGCATCTATTGGGTCGATCATTTCCAAGATCTAATTGAGTTTCTTATTATGTAGTGGAAGCGCCTCACAATCTTCAGTTTCGCTTACTTAAGGAAGAAATGTTCTTGGATCACGGGCCCTGGTACCCAAAAATTTGTATGCAAGATGAGCTTACAGGACTGCCAATCAGCGAGCCACCAGGTTTGAAATAGGTGGGATCCAAGAATGTAGTGGTACGGTGAATCCTTTGATCAAAAAGCGGATTTTGAGAGATT
>CM038682.1:460921853-460932870 GCA_021605205.1 Aegilops longissima | reverse complement strand
CGATCGTGTGGTAAAACTACACCTCATTTGGACTCTCCTAGCTCCTCTATGCCTATTTAAGCAACCTCCCCAAAATTTCCTGGATCATCCTCTTCCGAAACCCTAATTTTTCCTCGCGCCACGCGGACGTATCCGCCTGGCGCGGACAAATCGCCCAGCGTCCGCCGCCCAGCGCCGCCCGGCCCGGGGCCGGATCGAGCCCACAGCAGGCCAGCATGCGCACCTGGCCCAGCCCTCGGCCCCCACCGCCGCATGCCCCACCGCCGCCACTTCCGCCCGGCAGCCGCTTGCCGCCGCCGCCGCTCTCTCCGCCGCCCGTCGCCCGGTCCGCCGCCGAGGCCAGCCAGCTTCGCCGCCGCCTCGCGGGGACCTCCGGCCCGCCCGCCTGCCAGCCGGTGCTCGCCGGCCCGCCATCGCCTCCTCGCCCGCCCGCCACCGCGCCTCCCGGCCATCTTCCTGCTCCGCCGCCTCTCTCCGGCCCGAAGCCCTTGCGCCGGCAGCGGATCGGATCGGTCGATCCGACCTCGAACCCGAGCCCCGTTGACCTCTCTCTCCCTCCCTTATTTTTTTCCTAAGTTTTGCATATTTTGTTAATTTCGTGCATTTTTCAACATGCTATATCTTCGCATCCGTAGATCCATTTTTCGCGTATAATATGTCAAAATGTTCGTCTCGAAGAGTAGATCATTTTATTCCATTGCATCATTTTCATTTGAGCTCATCTTGATGCCCGAAATGCTGTTGGAAGAGTGCAAGGTGCTGATAGTTTCTGATTTTTTATCAGGAGTTGCACTTTTGTCATTTTTGCTATGATTAATATGTGCACCCTATGGATTTGGTTCCTACATGAGTTTTGTAAAATGCCATGTCATCTTTCCAGTGGTATATGCCATGTATTTTGTGATCTATGTGGTGACTAGCACAAGCATGCAAAGTAGGTGTCCTGCTGTTGCTGATTTCAGCCCTGTTTTAGCTGATTTTGATGCCATGTTTGCTTGATGATACCGAGAGATCTATGCATATTTTGAGATACTTCAGTAAGGGTGTTTTGTAAAGCATGACTTTCTCTATCCATCCATGCCTTTGTTTGCAATTATGGGATGCCATAGCTTGAGTCAATCGAGCTCTACTTTTGCTACCAAATGATTCCTGGCAGATTGTATCGTGTTATTCAATTTTGCCTAGCTTGTTGTGGTTGACTCGTATATGCTATGTTAGTGTTCTTGCCATGTATGTCTTCTATGTCAGGTCTTCTTGATGTATGTATGCTTAGTTTATCATTTGAGGCTCTGTAGTGAGTGCATTGAGCTTGTTAACATGCCATCTCGTTATCAGTTTTGACATGTCAAGTTGCTGAATCTGTTAACTAGACTTTCAATATTGACATGAGTGTTACTATATTTTCTAGTCCTTTTGGCTTATGGTCAGTAAGGGACTTTTGTTCTAGGCTTTGAGTAGATTCATGCCATGCCATGTTTTGCTATTTTAAGTTCCTGTAGCATGTAGTTTTGATGCTCTGAACATTGCAACCTGTTACTGTTTTGCCATGTCCAGCCTGTTACTTTGAGCACTTTTGCCATGCTTGTTTGAACATGTTATGATGTGAACTAGCCGTAGCTCAGTGCTCATCTTTTGTCGAGCATCATGTGTAGATCACTACCATGTGCTTTGTTGTTACGTTTGGGTGCAGTAGCTTATTTAATTGTTGCTTGCTAAGTGGCATCATGCTGTTAATGGCAGATTTGCGCCATTCTTGTTTTGCTTGCCATTTGCAAACCGTGCATCCGATTCGGTGATCTTTATATCGATTTCAACGAAATCATCTCATCTTTCAGTGGCATGCTTGGTTTGCCAAGTTGATGCCTGGTTCGTCTTTACCTTCCGGGCGCACATAAGCATTGCATATCTCATCATGCATATCATGTCATGTTTTGCATCATGTTGATTGTGCATTGCACCGTGATTTATTGTGGTTCCTTTGTTTGTGTTGTTGCTTTGGGTAGAGTCGGGAGGCGAGTGCGTGAACGAGGAGCCTGTTGAGAACGTTTTCGAGGATCAAGCTTTCGACAACTCGAGAACATTGCGAGCAAGATGACCATACCCTCGAAATCACTTCTATCTTTGCTTTGCTAGATGCTCGCTCTTTTGCTATGCCTATGCTGCGATGCCTACCACTTGCTATATCATGCCACCCATATTGCCATGTCAGCCCTAACCATCCTTTCCTAGCAAACCGTTGATTGGCTATGTTACCGCTTTGCTCAGCCCTCTTATAGCGTTACTAGTTGCGGTGAAGCTGAAATTTGTTCCTTGTTGGAACATGGAGATGTTGTTCCTTGTTGGAACATGTTTACTTGTTGGGGATATCACAATATATATATCTGCTATAATTAATACATCTATATACTTGGTAAAGGGTGGAAGGCTCGGCCTTATGCAGTGTTTTGTTCCACTCTTGCCACCCTAGTTTCCGTCATACGGTGTTATGTTCCTTGATTTTGCGTTCCTTACGGTTGGGTGATTTATGGGACCCCTTGACAGTTCGCTTTGAATAAGACTCGTCCAGCAAGGCCCAACATTGGTTTTACCATTTGCCACCTAAGCCTTTTCCCCGGGTTTCGCGAGCCCGAGGGTCATCTTTATTTTAACCCCGGACCAGTGTTCCTTGAGCGCTGGCCCGAACCGAGCCGCTTGGGCCACCTTAGGGGCAACTTTGAGGGTTGGTTTTACTCGTGCCTGTCTCATCTGGATGTGCCACGAGAACGAGATATGTGCAGCTCCTATCGGGATTTGTCGGCACAACCGGGTGGCTTTGCTGGTCTTGTTTTATTGCTGTCGAAATGTCTTGTAGTCCGGGATTCGAGATTGATCGGTCTTCCGGTAGAAGGAATAATCCTTCGTTGACCGTGAGAGCTTATAATGGGCTAAGTTGGGACACCCTGCAGGTAATATCTTTCAAAGCCGTGCCCGCGTTATGAGGCAGATGGGAATTTGTTAATGTCGGTTGTAGATAACACAAAGTTGACCTCAATAAAATACACATCAACAAGTGTGTTACCGTGATGGTCTCTTCTCGGCGAGTCCGGAAGTGAACACGATGTTGGAGTTATGTCGGCGTAAGTAGTTCAGGGATCACTTCTTGATCACTACTAGTTTCACGACCGTGCTTTGCTTCTCTTCTCGCTCTCTTTTGCGATGTAGCCACCATATATGCTAGTAAAGCTGCTGCAGCTCCACTTGAATACTATGTCCTCCCTAAAGCTTAAATAGTCTTGATCTCGCGGGTGTGAGATTGCTGAGTCCCCGTGACTCACAGATACTTCCAAAAACAGTTGCAGGTTCCGATGAGGCCAGTGCAGATGATTCCACCGAGCTCAAGTGGGAGTTCGACGAGGAACGTGGTCGCTACTATGTTTCGTTTCCAGATGATCAGTAGTGGTGCCCAGTTGGGACGATTCGGGGATCTGTGTTAGCATGTGGGGTATCTTCTTTCATTTTGGTTCCGTAGTCGGACCTTGAGTGTACTCTGAATGATGTATGTTTAATTATGTACTGTGTGGCGTGGCGATTGTAAGCCAACTATGTACCTTTCTCCTTAAATTATTACATGGGTTGTGTGAAGATTACCTCACTTGCGACATTGCTTTCAATGCGGTTATGCCTCTAAGTCGTGCCTCGACACGTGGGAGATATAACCGCATCGAGGCGTTACAAGTTGGTAATCGAGCCTTCCCGACTTAGGAGCCCCTACTTGATTGTTTGTCGCGTTGTTGAGTCTAGAATGGAAAAATGTTTTGAGTCTTAGGATTATATATATCGGAGTAGGATTCTTTTTGCTTCCCATTCCTTCGACCTTACGGTGAGGTATCTGACGTAGAGTTTTGACTCTTCTCTCCTTAAATTTCACTAAAATTTTTTAGGATCACGTGGGTATCTTGGAATCGTTCGATGGTTTTGTGGCGAGAACATTGTTCTTGGTGCCTCGACATTTAGGGGTTGTGGCGGTGTCCCGGGAGTTGAGCTCCGAGGTGTTGTCGTCACAATTTTATCGTTGCGATTCGGAATACGAGTTTTGCCGACATCGAAATCTCTTTTGTGCAGTTGTTGGTGAGATAACCTGATAGCCCGATCTTGTGGCGAGTCTTGAGTATTGCCATGACTTGCATAACGGATGTTTTTCAAGGTCGAGGTACCACGATTTCGAGGATTTCTTGGTTATGTGTTGACGGATGGATCTGGTTGGATCTAGGTATTGTTAGTTTGGGTGATATATTTTGTGTCCCTGTATCCCCAACACCAGATTGCATAACCAGAAAGTTTCGGGAGTTTATAGGTGGGAATTCTAGTAGCTTACGGGATATTCTTTCCGGCGGATGTATGATTTGAGATTGGGGTTCAACGTCTAGTGGTCCGCCCATTCACGGTCGATTCTGATGGTCGCGAGGCGTCTTAAAGAATCCTTGGCTATGCTGATTCGGGGCGTCTTGTTAGTCATTCGTGGCGTCCGCTATCGTCGTGTCCGTGTGGGCCCCACCACGAACACTTTGAGCGAAATCTCTATCATGTGTTTGTTCCGCTCATTCTAGAAGCCAACCTTTTGTTTTCAGTTGTAATATTGAATTGTTTCTCGTGGCAGATGTTGTTCTCCATATCTTTTTATAAGTGGCTTCTCACCTTAATGGATGTGTGATGATTATCTTTGGAATTCATTCGTTCATTTTTGTTGAATGTTTATTGTGAAGACTATATGTTGCAATTTCTATCCGTTGATTCTACTTATCATTTGTCTATCAAAGGACTAACGGATGTCACCCTCTTCAGATGGATGGCTCAACGCGTCTCAATCCGGACGCAATGATGGGGATCGATCGAATCCTCCACCTCCACCTCCACCTCCGCCTCCGAAGCCCGGCAAGCTATCATGGCAGCCACCAATGCCAATGCTCGAGATGATTTTGCAGCTCTTGCAAGAAGCGTTACTCGAGGGCAAGGCAATCAAGGCAATCAAGGCAATCAAGGTCAAGGCAACAATCAGCCACACTTTGCTACTCTCGATCGGTTTCTCGCTAATCGGCGAAGTCTTTCGGTTTACGTGTTGAGGCAGAGACGATGATTGGTTAGTGGACATCTGCAAGCACTTTGGTATAGCAATGTCGGACACGAGGACTTTGTCAAGTTTGCATCGTTTCAACTCAAAGATCAAGCTGCTGAGTGGTTCCAGCAATACAAAGATTCGAGAGGAGGTCGTGTCATTACAGGGATGAGTTCGCCGTGATTTCGAGCTCATCACATTCGAAGAGTGTTGTTGAGAGCAAGCGTGAGGAGTTCCGCAATCTCAAGCAAGGCACCTTGTCTGCATCTATCAATACAATATCCAGTTCGAAGCTCGCTGTTTTGCTAAGCAAGATGTACTGATGAAAGGAGTATGATCTATCGGTTCGGAGGTGGTGCGAGAGAGGATCTGCAATTACCTCTTGTCTTTGTTTGAGCGGATAAGTATGATGATTTCTACAACATGGCACTCAAGCAAGAACAAGCACAACTCAAGTGCGAGGCTTCTAAGAAGAGAATCAGAGATGCAGTTCAGTCCTCCTCGTCCTCTCAAGTGGCAGCCAAGCAGCAGAAGTTTTATCTGCCCCCTCCTCCGTTCGTCGGCCTTACCAAAGAAGAATTCAGGTGGCCGTGGATCTTCCACCCACCCAACCCAAGCTATCGAACAAGTCTAATTCTCAAGCTCCAAGGTCAAGTGCTCCTTACCACCGTCCGCTCTCGAGGTCACTTGCAACAAGTGTCGTGAAGGGTCACTATCTAACAAGTGCTTCAACCAGAGGCGTCTTCCGCCTCCTCCTCTGTGAAATCTTCAAGCAATGCAGTGGTCAAGCATAATCCAAAGTATGCCAAGGTCAATATGATGAATGCAGCTCAAGCGGAGGAGTCTTGATGTGATAATGGGTAATCTCTCGATTAATGATATTCCTGCTAAAGTCTTATTTGATCTTTGGTGCATCGCATTCTTTCATGTCATATCCTTTTGCATCAAGCACAATTTTGATCTGAGGCATTACCTCAAGCTATGCAAGTTATTTCTCCGTGAAGCGTTTGAGATCTACCATGTTGGTTCGAATGTCGGTATCAAGATGGGGATTATAGATTTCTGCTAAACCAATTGTTCTCGGTGACTCGGACATTGATCTTATTCTCGGAATGGGTGGCTTTATCGACAAAGCTCAGATTGATTGTGCTGCCGGGAAATTCATTTGACTCATTCTTCTAATGATGTGATCATCTATGCCTCTCGTGATGAAACTATTCGGTTGTTTTCTCTCAATGAGAAGGGCGAATTGAATGCCATCTCTCGATTCGGTCGTTTGTGAGTACCAAGATGTCTTTCGGAAGAGCTTCCGGTATGCCTCCTCATCGGCGATTGAGTTCAGTTATCGATCTTGAGCCCGCCTTGAACCCGCTTTGCAAGCGTCCATACAAGCTTGGACTGATGAGCTGAGGAATTGAAGAAGCAGCTCGATGAACAAGAGCGTCTGGGTTTGATCGGACCGAGTTCATCTCCTTGGGGTTGTGGTGTTCTTTTGTCCGGAAGAAGGATGGCTCCGACCGACTTTGTGTCGATTACCGTCCATTGAATAAGAAGACAATCAAGAACAAGTATCCACTTCCCAACATCAATGAGCTTTTCGAGCAACTCAAAGGTGCAACGGTGTTCTCTAAGCTTGACCTTCGTATGGGGTATCATCAGATTCAGCATTCGTGAACAAGATATTCCCAAGACAGCATTCGAACAAGCTTTGGTTCTTATGAATATCTTGTCATGTCTTTTGGCCTCGTCAATGCTCCTCCAACTTTCTCTCGGATGATGAACTTCATATTCAATCCTTACACCAATGAATTCGTCTTGGTCTATCTTGATGATATTTTGGTCTTCTCCAAGAATAAGAAGGATCATGCCAAACATTTGCGATTGGTGCTAGACAAGCTCGAGAGAGTACCAATTCTATGCTAAGTTCTCCAAATGTGAATTCGGCTTGATGAAGTGCTTTATCTTGGTCATATCATCTCGCCAAGGGCATCATTGTTGATCCCGAGAAGGTGTCCGCAATTGTCAATTGGGAACCTCCTCGTAATGTCAAGCAGCTCATGACTTTCTTGGTCTTGCAAGCTATTGCGAAGGTTTGTTGAGAACTTCTCCAAGATTGCAAAGCCTCTTTCCAACCTCCTCCGAAGCAAGTGAAGTATATCCGGTCTCCAGAGTGTGGCGTTGCTTTCAAGACTCTCAAAGAGAAACTCGTCACAGCTCCTTACGACTCCTCTGATGAATCCAAGCCATATGAAGTGTTCTGTGATGCTTCTCTTCAAGGTCTCGGTCTGTGTTAATGCAAGAGAAGAGAGTTGTGGCTTATACATCTCGCCAGATTGAAGCCCAACGAGAAGAACTACCCCACTCACGATCTTGAGTTGGCGGCAGTTGTCCATGCTTTGATTACGTGGAGACATCTCTTGTTGGGAAGGAAAGTGGACATTTTCACTGATCACAAGAGTCTCAAGTACATCTTCACTCAGCCCAACCTCAACCTCGAGCAGACTCGATGGGTGAAATGATTCAAGAGTACAACCCAAGTATTGAGTATACTCCGGCAAAGCCAATGTCATTGCAGACGCTTTGAGCAGGAAAGCTTACTGCAACAGTCTAATCCTCAAGCCCTTTCAGCGGGATCTCTGTGAATCTTTCCGCAAGCTGAATCTTCAAGTTGTTCCTCAAGGCTTTCTTGCCAACCTCATAGTCTCTCCTACTTTGGAAGATCAGATTCGTGAGGCTCAACTTCGGATGCCATGGTGAAGAAAGTGAAGCGTGGTATCGACAAGGGCATTTCAAGTACAAGTGCTTCCATGTTGATGACAAAGACACTCTGTTCTTTGAGGACGGATTATGGTTCCTAAGGGTGATCTCGAGAAAAGTCATTATGAGCGAGGCTCACAATTCGCTTCTATCCATTCATCCCGGAAATGCGAAGATGTACCATGATCTCAAGCAGCCATATTGGTGGACTAGAATGAAGCGAGAAATTGCTCAATTCGTGAATGAATGTGATGTCTGCGGAAGAGTGAAAGCAGAACACCAAAGACCAGCTGGTCTCCTTCAACCTCTTGCTATTCTGAATGGAAGTTTGATCATATTGAAATGGACTTCGTGGTCGGCTTTCCAAAGTCCAAGCGTGGAAATGATGCTATCTTCGTTGTCATTGACAAGCTTACTAAGGTGGCTCATTTTCTTCCTATCAAAGAATCCATCACTGCAGCTCAGTTGGCAGAGCTTTACACCTCCAGGATTGTCTCCTTGCACGGCATTCCACAAGTGATCTCTTCAGACCGTGGCAGCATCTTTACCTCCAAGTTTTGGGAGTCTTTTCAGAAGGCCATGGGCACCAACATTCGTTTCAGCACAGCTTTCCATCCTCAAACAAGTGGCCAAGTTGAGCGAGTAAATCAAATTCTTGAAGATATGCTCAGGGCTTGTGTCATTTCCTTCGGTATGAAGTGGGAAGATTGTCTCCCTTATGCCGAGTTCTCTTACAACAACAGCTTCCAAGCGAGTTGGGCAAGGCCCCATTGAAATTCTCTATGGCGAAAGTGCCGTACTCCTCTCAATTGGTCTGAGACAGGTGAACGCCAACTTCTTGGCAATGACTTGATCACAGAAGCAGAAGAAATGTGCAAGGTCATTCGTGAGAATCTCAAAGCCGCGCAATCGCGACAGAAGAGCTATTATGATGATAAGCACCGTGATGTGACTTTTGAAATCGGAGACCATGTCTACCTCCGCGTCTCTCCAATGAAAGGCACTCGTCGCTTCGGTATCAAAGGGAAGCTTGCCCCTAGATCGTGGGTCCTTTCAAGATCATTGGGAAAAGAGGCGATCTAGCCTATCAACGAGCTTCCATCCAACTTTGCAAGCGTGCGATGTGTTTCACGTGTCACAGCTTCGCAAGTGCTTCAAGACTCTGAACGCACTATCAACTTCAAGAGATTGACCTTCAAGAAGATCTCTCTTATCGTGAGCACCCGTTGCTATTCTTGAAGAAACGGCGCAAGACTGCAACAAGTCAATCAAATTCCTGAAAGTGAAGTGGTCACACCATTCCGACCGAGAAGCTACACAGGGCGCGAGGATCACCTCCGTTCGAGTATCCGGAGTTCTTTCAGTCCTAGATCTCGGGCGAGATCCTCTTGTAGTGGTGGAGTGTTGTAACACCCCGGAAGTAACTTTCCATATTTGTAACTCCGACTCTTGCCATTTTCGGCATTGTTATATGATATTCCCTCCGTGGTTGGGTTTTCTCCTTTTTGCTTTTGTCCGTGTCATGCATTTTATATTATGTTATCATGTGCATCGCATTTGCATACGCGTTCGTCTCATGATTCCGAGCATTTTTCCCGTTGTCCGTTTTGCAATCCGACACTCCTATCTCCCCGGCGGTCCTTTTACGTTTTTCCGTGTGCGGGTATTAAACCGTCTCGAAATGGACCGAGGTTTGTCTAGTGGCCTTGGTATAACACCCGAGACCACCGGTCAAGTTTGAGTCATTTGGAGCTCGTTTGGTACTCAGCAGTTAACCGCACCTTCGCAGAGGCCTCTTTTAAGTTGCAGCCCAACACCCTCCAAAACAGCCCAATAACCCATCTAAGACACCTCCATGCTCTCCGTCGTTCGATCACGATCGTGTGGAAAACTACACCTCATTTGGACTCTCCTAGCTCCCTCTATGCCTATTTAAGCAACCTCCCCAAAATTTAGGATCATCCTCTTCCCGAAACCCTAATTTTCCTCCGCGCACACGGGACGTATCCGCCCGGCGCGGACAGATCGCCCAGCGTCCGCCGCCCGCGCCGCCATGCCCGGGCCGGATCGAACCCACAGCCATGTGCCCACCGCCCGCCCAGCCTCGGCGCCCAGCGCACGCCCCTGCCACGCCGCCACCTACATGCCGGCGACGCCGCCCGCGCGCCGCCGCCGCCGCCTCTCTCCGCCGCCCGTCGCCGATCCGCCGCCCGAGGCCCAGCGAGCTCGCCGCCGCCTCGCGGGACCTCCGGCCGCCCCGGCCGCCGCCGCTTGCTCGCGCCCGCCATGCGCGCCTCGCCTCCCACGCCACCGCGCCTCCCGGCCATCTTCCTCGCCGCCGCCTCTCTCGGCGTGAAGCCGCTCGCCCGGCAGCCGGATCGGATCGGTCGATCCGACCTCGAACCCGAGCCCGTTGACCTCTCTCTCCCTCCCTTATTTTTTTTTCCTAAGTTTTGCATATTTTGTTAATTTCGTGCATTTTTCAACATGCTATATCTTCGCATCCGTAGATCCATTTTCGCGTATAATATGTCAAAATGTTCGTCTCGAAGAGTAGATCATTTTATTCCATTGCATCATTTTCATTTGAGCTCATCTTGATGCCCGAAATGCTGTTGGAAGAGTGCAAGGTGCTGATAGTTTCTGATTTTTTATCAGGAGTTGCACTTTTGTCATTTTTGCTATGATTAATATGTGCACCCTATGGATTTGGTTCCTACATGAGTTTTGTAAAATGCCATGTCATCTTTCCAGTGGTATATGCCATGTATTTTTGTGATCTATGTGGTGACTAGCACAAGCATGCAAAGTAGGTGTCCTGCTGTTGCTGATTTCAGCCCTGTTTTAGCTGATTTTGATGCCATGTTTGCTTGATGATACCGAGAGATCTATGCATATTTTGAGGTACTTCAGTAAGGGTGTTTTGTAAAGCATGACTTGCTCTATCCATCCATGCCTTTGTTTGCAATTATGGGATGCCATAGCTTGAGTCAATCGAGCTCTACTTTTGCTACCAAATGATTCCTGGCAGATTGTATCGTGTTATTCAATTTTGCCTAGCTTGTTGTGGTTGACTCGTATATGCTATGTTAGTGTTCTTGCCATGTATGTCTTCTATGTCAGGTCTTCTTGATGTATGTATGCTTAGTTTATCATTTGAGGCTCTGT
>CM038682.1:460904030-460921753 GCA_021605205.1 Aegilops longissima | reverse complement strand
TTTTCGCATTGTTATATGATATTCCCTCCGTGGTTGGGTTTTCTCCTTTTTGCTTTTGTCCGTGTCATGCATTTTATATTATGTTATCATGTGCATCGCATTTGCATACGTGTTAAATCTCATGATTCCGAGCATTTTCCGTTGTCCGTTTTGCAATCCGACACTCCTATCTCCCCGGCGGTCCTTTTACGTTTTTCCGTGTGCGGGTATTAAACCGTCTCGAAATGGACGAGGTTTGTCTAGTGGCCTTGGTATAACACCCGAGACCACGGTCAAGTTTCGGTCATTTGGAGCTCGTTTGGTACTCAACGGTTAACCGCACCTTCGAGAGGCCTCTTTTAAGTTGCAGCCCAACACCCTCCAAAACAGCCCAATAACCCATCTAAGACACCTCCATGCTCTCCGTCGTTCGATCACGATCGTGTGGTAAAAACTACACCTCATTTGGACTCTCCTAGCTCCCTCTATGCCTATTTAAGCAACCTCCCAAAATTTCCTGGATCATCCTCTTCCCGAAACCTAATTTTTCCTCGCGCCCCGCGGACGTATCCGCCCGGCGCGGACAAATCGCCCACCGCCGCCCAGCGCCCGCCCGCCATTGGGCCGGATCGAACCCACAGAGGTTCAGCACGCGCCGCCCAGCGCCTCGGCGCCCGCCATGCCCCTGCCCGCCGCACGCCGCCGCCACGCCGCCCCGCCACGCCGCCGCCCTCTCTCCGCCGCCCGTCGCCCGGTCCGCCGCCCGAGCCCCAGCGAGCTTCGCCCGCCGCCTCGCGGGACCTCCGGCCCGGCCCCGCCGCCGGCCGGTCGCTCATCGCCGCCCCGCCCACCGCCTCCCTCCCGCCACGGCGCCTCCCCGCCCATCTTCCTCGCCGCCGCCTCTCTCCTCCGAAGCCCGCCCATGCGCCGGCAGCGGATCGGATCGGTCCCGATCCGACCTCGGCCCCGAGCCCGTTGACCTCTCTCTCCCTCCCTTATTTTTTTCCTAAGTTTTGCATATTTTGTTAATTTCGTGCATTTTTCAACATGCTATATCTTCGCATCCGTAGATCCATTTTTCGCGTATAATATGTCAAAATGTTCGTCTCGAAGAGTAGATCATTTCATTCCATTGCATCATTTTCATTTGAGCTCATCTTGATGCCCGAAATGCTGTTGGAAGAGTGCAAGGTGCTGATAGTTTCTGATTTTTATCAGGAGTTGCACTTTTGTCATTTTTGCTATGATTAATATGTGCACCCTATGGATTTGATTCCTACATGAGTTTTGTAAAATGCCATGTCATCTTTCCAGTGGTATATGCCATGTATTTTGTGATCTATGTGGTGACTAGCACAAGCATGCAAAGTAGGTGTCCTGCTGTTGCTGATTTCAGCCCTGTTTTAGCTGATTTTGATGCCATGTTTGCTTGATGATACCGAGATCTATGCATATTTTGAGATACTTCAGTAAGGGTGTTTTGTAAAGCATGACTTTCTCTATCCATCCATGCCTTTGTTTGCAATTATGGGATGCCATAGCTTGAGTCAATCGAGCTCTACTTTTGCTACCAAATGATTCCTGGCAGATTGTATACGTGTTATTCAATTTTGCCTAGCTTGTTGTGGTTGACTCATATATGCTATGTTAGTGTTCTTGCCATGTATGTCTTCTATGTCAGGTCTTCTTGATGTATGTATGCTTAGTTTATCATTTGAGGCTCTGTAGTGAGTGCATTGAGCTTGTTAACATGCCATCTCGTTATCAGTTTTGACATGTCAAGTTGCTGAATCTGTTAACTAGACTTTCAATATTGACATGAGTGTTACTATATTTTCTAGTCCTTTTGGCTTATGGTCAGTAAGGGACTTTTGTTCTAGGCTTTGAGTAGATTCATGCCATGCCATGTTTTGCTATTTTAAGTTCCTGTAGCATGTAGTTTTGATGCTCTGAACATTGCAACCTGTTACTGTTTTTGCCATGTCCAGCCTGTTACTTTGAGCACTTTTGCCATGCTTGTTTGAACATGTTATGATGTGAACTAGCCGTAGCTCAGTGCTCATCTTTTGTCGAGCATCATGTGTAGATCACTACCATGTGCTTTGTTGTTACGTTTGGGTGCAGTAGCTTATTTAATTGTTGCTTGCTAAGTGGCATCATGCTGTTAATGGCAGATTTGCGCCATTCTTGTTTTGCTTGCCATTTGCAAACCGTGCATCCGATTCCGTGATCTTTATATCGATTTCAACGAAATCATCTCATCTTTCAGTGGCATGCTTGGTTTGCCAAGTTGATGCCTGGTTCATCTTTACCTTCCGGGCGCACATAAGCATTGCATATCTCATCATGCATATCATGTCATGTTTTGCATCATGTTGATTGTGCATTGCACCGTGATTTATTGTGGTTCCTTTGTTTGTGTTGTTGCTTTGGGTAGAGTCGGAGGCGAGTGCGTGAACGAGGAGCCTGTTGAGAACGTTTTCGAGGATCAAGCTTTCGACAACTCGAGAACATTGCGAGCAAGATGACCATACCCTCGAAATCACTTCTATCTTTGCTTTGCTAGATGCTCGCTCTTTTGCTATGCCTATGCTGCGATGCCTACCACTTGCTATATCATGCCACCCATATTGCCATGTCAGCCCTAACCATCCTTTCCTAGCAAACCGTTGATTGGCTATGTTACCGCTTTGCTCAGCCCTCTTATAGCGTTACTAGTTGCAGGTGAAGCTGAAATTTGTTCCTTGTTGGAACATGGAGATGTTGTTCCTTGTTGGAACATGTTTACTTGTTGGGGATATCACAATATATATATCTGCTATAATTAATACATCTATATACTTGGTAAAGGGTGGAAGGCTCGGCCTTATGCAGTGTTTTGTTCCACTCTTGCCACCCTAGTTTCCGTCATACGGTGTTATGTTCCTTGATTTTTGCGTTCCTTACACGGTTGGGTGATTTATGGGACCCCCTTGACAGTTCGCTTTGAATAAGACTCGTCCAGCAAGGCCCAACATTGGTTTTACCATTTGCCACCTAAGCCTTTTCCCCCGGGTTTTCGCGAGCCGAGGGTCATCTTTATTTTAACCCCGGACGGTGTTCCTTGAGGCTGGCCCGAACCGAGCCGCTGGGCCACCTTAGGGCAACTCGAGGGTTGGTTTTACTCGTAGCTTGTCTCATCCGGATGTGCCACGAGAACGAGATATGTGCAGCTCCTATCGGGATTTGTCGGCACAACCGGGTGGCTTTGCTGGTCTTGTTTTATTGCTGTCGAAATGTCTTGTAGTCCGGATTCGAGATTGATCGGGTCTTCCCAGTAGAAGGAATAATCCTTCGTTGACCGTGAGAGCTTATAATGGGCTAAGTTGGGACACCCTGCAGGTAATATCTTTCAAAGCCGTGCCGCGTTATGAGGCAGATGGGAATTTGTTAATGTCGGTTGTAGATAACACAAAGTTGACCTCAATAAAATACACATCAACGCGTGTGTTACCGTGATGGTCTCTTCTCGGAGTCCGGAAGTGAACACGGTGTTGGAGTTATGTCGGCGTAAGTAGTTCAGGATCACTTCTTGATCACTACTAGTTTCACGACCGTGCTTTGCTTCTCTTCTCGCTCTCTTTTGCGATGTAGCCACCATATATGCTAGTCGCTGTCGCAGCTCCACTTGAATACTATGTCCTCCCTAAAGCTTAAATAGTCTTGATCTCGCGGTGTGAGATTGCTGAGTCCCGTGACTCACGGATACTTCAAAAACAGTTGCGTGTTCCGATGAGGCGGTCAGAGATGATTCCACCGAGCTCAAGTGGGAGTTCGACGAGGAACGTGGTCGCTACTATGTTTCGTTTCAGATGATCAGTAGTGGTGCCCGGTTGGGACGATTCGGGATCTGTGTTAGCATGTGGGGTATCTTCTTTCATTTTGGTTCCGTAGTCGGACCTTGAGTGTACTCAATGATGTATGTTTAATTATGTCTTGTGTGGCGTGGCGATTGTAAGCCAACTATGTACCTTTCTCCTTAAATTATTACATGGGTTGTGTGAAGATTACCTCACTTGCGACATTGCTTTCAATGCGGTTATGCCTCTAAGTCGTGCCTCGACACGTGGGAGATATAACCGCATCGGGGCGTTACAAGTTGGTAATCAGAGCCTTCCCCGACTTAGGAGCCCCCTACTTGATTGTTTGCTGACGTTGTTGAGTCTAGAATGGAAAAATGTTTTGAGTCTTAGGATTATATATATCGGAGAGTAGGATTCTTTTTGCTTCCCAGTCCCTTCGACCTTCTGGTGAGGTATCCTGACGTAGAGTTTTGACTCTTCTCTCCTTAAATTTCACTAAAATTTTTTTAGGATCACGTGGGTATCTTGGAATCGTTCCGATGGTTTTGTGGCGAGAACATTGTTCTTGGTGCCTCGACATTTAGGGGTTGTGGCGGTGTCCCGGGAGTTGAGCTCCGAGGTGTTGTCGTCACAATTTTATCGTTGCGATTCTCGAATACCGAGTTTTGCCGACATGAAATCTCTTTTGTGCAGTTGTTGGTGAGATAACCTGATAGCCCGATCTTGTGGCGAGTCTTGAGTATTGCCATGACTTGCATAACGGATGTTTTTCAAGGTCGAGGTACCACGATTTCCGAGGATTTCTTGGTTATGTGTTGACGGATGGATACAATTGGATCTAGGTATTGTTAGTTTGGGTGATATATTTTGTGTCCCTGTATCCCCAACACCAGATTGCATAACCAGAAAGTTTCGGAGTTTATAGGTGGGAATTCTAGTAGCTTACGGGATATTCTTTCCGACGGATGTATGATTTGAGATTGGGGTTCAACGTCTAGTGGTCCGCCCATTCACGGTCGATTCTGATGGTCGCGAGGCGTCTTAAAGAATCCTTGGCTATGCTGATTCGGGGACGTCTTGTTAGTCATTCGTGACGTCCGCTATACGTCGTGTCCGTGTGGGCCCCACCACGAACACTTTGAGCGAAATCTCTATCATGTGTTTGTTCCGGCTCATTCTAGAAGCCAACCTTTTGTTTTCAGTTGTAATATTCGAATTGTTTCTCAGGCAGATGTTGTTCTCCATATCTTTTTATAAGTGGCTTCTCACCTTAATGGATGTGTGATGATTATCTTTGGAATTCATTCGTTCATTTTTGTTCGAATGTTTATTGTGAAGACTATATGTTGCAATTTCTATCCGTTGATTCTACTTATCATTTGTCTATCAAAGGACTAACGGATGTCACCCTCTTCAGGATGGCTCCGCCAACGCGTCTGAATCCGGATCGCAATGATGGGGATCAGTCGAATCCTCCACCTCCACCTCCACCTCCGCCTCCGAAGCACGGCAAGCTATCATGGCAGCCACCAATGCCAATGCTCGAGATGATTTTGCAGCTCTTGCAAGAACGTTACTCGAGGGCAAGGCAATCAAGGCAATCAAGGCAATCAAGGTCAAGGCAACAATCAGCCACACTTTGCTACTCTCGATCGGTTTCTCGCTAATCACGAAGTCTTTCGGTTTACGTGTTGAGGCAGCAGACGCCGATGATTGGTTAGTGGACATCTGCAAGCACTTTGGTGTAGCAATGTCGGACACGAGGACTTTGTCAAGTTTGCATCGTTTCAACTCAAAGATCAAGCTGCTGAGTGGTTCCAGCAATACAAAGATTCGAGAGGAGGTCGTGTCATTACAGGATGAGTTCCGCCGTGATTTCGAGCTCATCACATTCGAAGAGTGTTGTTGAGAGCAAGCGTGAGGAGTTCCGCAATCTCAAGCAAGGCACCTTGTCTGTCTATCAATACAATATCCAGTTCGAAGCTCGCTCGTTTTGCTAAGCAAGATGTACACGATGAAAGGAGTATGATCTATCGCCTCGGAGGTGGTGCGAGAGAGGATCTGCAATTACCTCTTGTGCTGTTTGAGCGGATAAGTATGATGATTTCTACAACATGGCACTCAAGCAAGAACAAGCACAACTCAAGTGCGAGGCTTCTAAGAAGAGAATCGAGATGCAGTTCAGTCCTCCTCGTCCTCTCAAGTGGCAGCCAAGCAGCGAAGTTTTATCTGCCCCTCCTCCGTTCCGTCGGCCTTACCAGAGAAGAATTCAGGTGGCGTGGATCTTCCACCCACCCAACCCAAGCTATCGTAACAAGTCTAATTCTCAAGCTCCAAGGTCAAGTGCTCCTTACCACCGTCCGCTCTCGAGGTCACTTGCAACAAGTGTCGTGAAGGGTCACTATCTTAACAAGTGCTTCAACCAGAGGCGTCTTCCGCCTCCTCCTCTGTGAAATCTTCAAGCAATGCAAAGGTCAAGCATAATCCAAAGTATGCCAAGGTCAATATGATGAATGCAGCTCAAGCGAGGAGTCTTGATGTGATAATGGGTAATCTCTCGATTAATGATATTCCTGCTAAAGTCTTATTTGATCTTGGTGCATCGCATTCTTTCATGTCATATCCTTTTGCATGAAGCACAATTTTGATCTGAGGCATTACCTCAAGCTATGCAAGTTATTTCTCCGGTGGCGTTTGAGATCTACCATGTTGGTTCGAATGTCGGTATCAAGATGGGGATTATAGATTTCTGCTAAACCAATTGTTCTCGGTGACTCGGACATTGATCTTATTCTCGGAATGGATGGCTTTATCAAAGACAAAGCTCAGATTGATTGTGCTGCCGGGAAATTCATTTGACTCATTCTTCTAATGATGTGATCATCTATGCCTCTCGTGATGAAACTATTCGGTTGTTTTCTCTCAATGAGAAGGGCGAATTGAATGCCATCTCTCGATTCGGTCGTTTGTGAGTACCAAGATGTCTTTCGGAAGAGCTTCCGGTATGCCTCCTCATCGGCGATTGAGTTCGTTATCGATCTTGAGCACAACATCGAACCCGCTTGCAAGCGTCCATACAAGCTTGGACCTGATGAGCTGAGGAATTGAAGAAGCAGCTCGATGAACAAGAGCGTCTGGGTTTGATCGGACCGAGTTCATCTCCTTGGGGTTGTGGTGTTCTTTTGTCCGGAAGAAGGATGGCTCCGACCGACTTTGTGTCGATTACCGTCCATTGAATAAGAAGACAATCAAGAACAAGTATCCACTTCCCAACATCAATGAGCTTTTCGAGCAACTCAAAGGTGCAACGGTGTTCTCTAAGCTTGACCTTCGTATGGGGTATCATCAGATTCGCATTCGTGAACAAGATATTCCCAAGACAGCATTCAGAACAAGCTTTGGTTCTTATGAATATACTGTCATGTCTTTTGGCCTCGTCAATGCTCCTCCAACTTTCTCTCGGATGATGAACTTCATATTCAATCCTTACACCAATGAATTCGTCTTGGTCTATCTTGATGATATTTTGGTCTTCTCCAAGAATAAGAAGGATCATGCCAAACATTTGCGATTGGTGCTAGACAAGCTCAGAGAGTACCAATTCTATGCTAAGTTCTCCAAATGTGAATTCGGCTTGATGAAGTGCTTTATCTTGGTCATATCATCTCTGCCAAGGGCATCGCTGTTGATCCCGAGAAGGTGTCCGCAATTGTCAATTGGGAACCTCCTCAGAATGTCAAGCAGCTCCGCAGCTTTCTTGGTCTTGCAAGCTATTGCCGAAGGTTTGTTGAGAACTTCTCCAAGATTGCAAAGCCTCTTTCCAACCTCCTCCAGAAGCAAGTGAAGTATGTCTGGTCTCCCGAGTGTGACGTTGCTTTCAAGACTCTCAAAGAGAAACTCGTCACAGCTCCCTGCTCGACTCCTCTGATGAATCCAAGCCATATGAAGTGTTACGTGATGCTTCTCTTCAAGGTCTCGGTCTGTGTTAATGCAAGAGAAGAGAGTTGTGGCTTATACATCTCGCCAGATTGAAGCCCAACGAGAAGAACTACCCCACTCACGATCTTGAGTTGGCGGCAGTTGTCCATGCTTTGATTACGTGGAGACATCTCTTGTTGGGAAGGAAAGTGGACATTTTCACCGATCACAAGAGTCTCAAGTACATCTTCACTCAGCCCAACCTCAACCTCGAGCAGACTCGATGGGTGAAATGATTCAAGAGTACAACCCAAGTATTGAGTATACTCCGGGCAAAGCCAATGTCATTGCAGACGCTTTGAGCAGAAAGCTTATCGCAATGATCTAATCCTCAAGCCCTTTCAGCGGATCTCTGTGAATCTTTCCGCAAGCTGAATCTTCAAGTTGTTCCTCAAGGCTTTCTTGCCAACCTCATAGTCTCTCCTACTTTGGAAGATCAGATTCGTGAGGCTCAACTTCGGATGCCATGGTGAAGAAAGTGAAGCGTGGTATCGACAAGGGCATTTCAAGTACAAGTGCTTCCATGTTGATGACAAAGACACTCTGTTCTTTGAGGACGGATTGTGGTTCCTAAGGGTGATCTGAGAAAAGTCATTATGAGCGAGGCTCACAATTCGCTTCTATCCATTCATCCCGGAAGTACGAAGATGTACCATGATCTCAAGCAGCCATATTGGTGGACTAGAATGAAGCGAGAAATTGCTCAATTCGTGAATGAATGTGATGTCTGCGGAAGAGTGAAAGCAGAACACCAAAGACCAGCTGGTCTCCTTCAACCTCTTGCTATTCTGAATGGAAGTTTGATCATATTGAAATGGACTTCGTGACTGGCTTTCCAAAGTCCAAGCGTGGAAATGATGCTATCTTCGTTGTCATTGACAAGCTTACTAAAGTGGCTCATTTTCTTCCTATCAAAGAATCCATCACTGCAGCTCGGTTGGCGAGCTTTACACCTCGAGATTGTCTCCTTGCGGCATTCCACAAGTGATCTCTTCAGACCGTGGCAGCATCTTTACCTCCAAGTTTTGGGAGTCTTTTCAGAAGGCCATGGGCACCAACATTCGTTTCAGCACAGCTTTCCATCCTCAAACAAGTGGCCAAGTTGAGCGAGTAAATCAAATTCTTGAAGATATGCTCAGGGCTTGTGTCATTTCCTTCGGTATGAAGTGGGAAGATTGTCTCCCTTATGCCGAGTTCTCTTACAACAACAGCTTCCAAGCGAGTTCGGGCAAGGCCCCATTCGAAATTCTCTATGGCAGAAAGTGCCGTACTCCTCTCAATTAGTGCAGAGGCAGGTGAGCGCCAACTTCTTGGCAATGACTTGATCACGCGGAAGAAATGTGCAAGGTCATTCGTGAGAATCTCAAAGCCGCGCAATCGCGACGGAAGAGCTATTATGATGATAAGCACCGTGATGTGACTTTTGAAATCGGAGACCATGTCTACCTCGCGTCTCTCAATGAAAGGCACTCGTCGCCCGGTATCAAAGGAAGCTTGCCCCTAGATCGTGGGTCCTTTCAAGATCATTGGGAAAAGAGGCGATCTAGCCTATCAACGAGCTTCCATCCAACTTTGCAAGCGTGCACGATGTGTTTCACGTGTCACAGCTTCGCAAGTGCTTCAAGACTCTGAACGCACTATCAACTTCAAGAGATTGACCTTCAAGAAGATCTCTCTTATCGTGAGCACCCAGTTGCTATTCTTGAAGAAACCGAGCGCAAGACTCGCAACAAGTCAATCAAATTCCTGAAAGTGAAGTGGTCACACCATTCCGACCGAGAAGCTACCTGGGAGCGCGAGGATCACCTCCGTTCTGAGTATCCGGAGTTCTTTCAGTCCTAGATCTCGGGGCGAGATCCTCTTGTAGTGGTGGAGTGTTGTAACACCCCGGAAGTAACTTTCCATATTTGTAACTCCGACTCTTGCCATTTTCGGCATTGTTATATGATATTCCCTCCGTGGTTGGGTTTTCTCCTTTTGCTTTTGTCCGTGTCATGCATTTTATATTATGTTATCATGTGCATCGCATTTGCATACGCGTTAAATCTCATGATTCCGAGCATTTTCCCGTTGTCCGTTTTGCAATCCGACACTCCTATCTCCCCGGCGGTCCTTTTTACGTTTTTCCGTGTGCGGGTATTAAACCGTCTCGAAATGGACCGAGGTTTGTCTAGTGGCCTTGGTATAACACCCGAGACCACCGGTCAAGTTTGGTCATTTGGAGCTCGTTTGGTACTCCAGCGGTTAACCGCACCTTCGCAGAGAGGCCTCTTTTAAGTTGCAGCCCAACACCCTCCAAAACAGCCCAATAACCCATCTAAGACACCTCCATGCTCTCCGTCGTTCGATCACGATCGTGTGGAAAACTACACCTCATTTGGACTCTCCTAGCTCCCTCTATGCCTATTTAAGCAACCTCCCAAAATTTCGGATCATCCTCTTCCCGAAACCCTAATTTTTCCTCCCGCGCACGGGACGTGTCCGCCCGGCGCGGACAGATCGCCCAGCGTCGCCGCCCGCGCCGCTGCCTGCCTGGGCCGGATCGAACCCAGCCAGCACAGCAGCCCGCCGCCCAGCGCCTCGGCGCCCGCCGCCATGCCCATGCCCGCCGCCGCCTCAGGCGCCGCGCCTTCGGCCGGCCCGCCGCCGCTCTCTCCGCCGCCCGTCGCCGGTCCGCCGCCCGAGGCCCAGCGAGCTTCGCCGCCGCCTCGCGGGACCTCCGGCTGCCCGCCGCCGCCGCGCTGCTCGCCACCCCATCCGCGCCTCACGCCCCGGCGCGCCTCCCGGCCATCTTCCTCGCCGCCGCCTCTCTCCGGCCAAGCCCTTGCCCGGCAGCCGGATCGGATCGGTCCCGATCCGACCTCGAACCCGAGCCCCGTTGACCTCTCTCTCCCTCCCTTATTTTTTTTCCTAAGTTTTGCATATTTTGTTAATTTCGTGCATTTTTCAACATGCTATATCTTCGCATCCGTAGATCCATTTTTCGCGTATAATATGTCAAAATGTTCGTCTCGAAGAGTAGATCATTTCATTCCATTGCATCATTTTCATTTGAGCTCATCTTGATGCCCGAAATGCTGTTGGAAGAGTGCAAGGTGCTGATAGTTTCTGATTTTTATCAGGAGTTGCACTTTTGTCATTTTTGCTATGATTAATATGTGCACCCTATGGATTTGGTTCCTACATGAGTTTTGTAAAATGCCATGTCATCTTTCCAGTGGTATATGCCATGTATTTTTGTGATCTATGTGGTGACTAGCACAAGCATGCAAAGTAGGTGTCCTGCTGTTGCTGATTTCAGCCCTGTTTTAGCTGATTTTGATGCCATGTTTGCTTGATGATACCGAGAGATCTATGCATATTTTGAGATACTTCAGTAAGGGTGTTTTGTAAAGCATGACTTGCTCTATCCATCCATGCCTTTGTTTGCAATTATGGGATGCCATAGCTTGAGTCAATCGAGCTCTACTTTTGCTACCAAATGATTCCTGGCAGATTGTATACGTGTTATTCAATTTTGCCTAGCTTGTTGTGGTTGACTCGTATATGCTATGTTAGTGTTCTTGCCATGTATGTCTTCTATGTCAGGTCTTCTTGATGTATGTATGCTTAGTTTATCATTTGAGGCTCTGTAGTGAGTGCATTGAGCTTGTTAACATGCCATCTCGTTATCAGTTTTGACATGTCAAGTTGCTGAATCTGTTAACTAGACTTTCAATATTGACATGAGTGTTACTATATTTTCTAGTCCTTTTGGCTTATGGTCAGTAAGGGACTTTTGTTCTAGGCTTTGAGTAGATTCATGCCATGCCATGTTTTGCTATTTTAAGTTCCTGTAGCATGTAGTTTTGATGCTCTGAACATTGCAACCTGTTACTGTTTTTGCCATGTCCAGCCTGTTACTTTGAGCACTTTTGCCATGCTTGTTTGAACATGTTATGATGTGAACTAGCCGTAGCTCAGTGCTCATCTTTTGTCGAGCATCATGTGTAGATCACTACCATGTGCTTTGTTGTTACGTTTGGGTGCAGTAGCTTATTTAATTGTTGCTTGCTAAGTGGCATCATGCTGTTAATGGCAGATTTGCGCCATTCTTGTTTTGCTTGCCATTTGCAAACCGTGCATCCGATTCGGTGATCTTTATATCGATTTCAACGAAATCATCTCATCTTTCAGTGGCATGCTTGGTTTGCCAAGTTGATGCCTGGTTCATCTTTACCTTCGGGCGCACATAAGCATTGCATATCTCATCATGCATATCATGTCATGTTTTGCATCATGTTGATTGTGCATTGCACCGTGATTTATTGTGGTTCCTTTGTTTGTGTTGTTGCTTTGGGTAGAGTCGGGAGACGAGCGAGTGAACGAGGAGCCTGTTGAGAACGTTTTCGAGGATCAAGCTTTCGACAACTCGAGAACATTGCGAGCAAGATGACCATACCCTCGAAATCACTTCTATCTTTGCTTTGCTAGATGCTCGCTCTTTTGCTATGCCTATGCTGCGATGCCTACCACTTGCTATATCATGCCACCCATATTGCCATGTCAGCCCTAACCATCCTTTCCTAGCAAACCGTTGATTGGCTATGTTACCGCTTTGCTCAGCCCTCTTATAAGCGTTACTAGTTGCGGTGAAGCTGAAATTTGTTCCTTGTTGGAACATGGAGATGTTGTTCCTTGTTGGAACATGTTTACTTATTGGGGATATCACAATATATATATCTGCTATAATTAATACATCTATATACTTGGTAAAGGGTGGAAGGCTCGGCCTTATGCACGTGTTTTGTTCCACTTGCCACCCTAGTTTCCGTCATACGGTGTTATGTTCCTTGATTTTGCGTTCCTTACGGTTGGGTGATTTATGGGACCCCCTTGACAGTTCGCTTTGAATAAGACTCGTCCAGCAAGGCCCAACATTGGTTTTACCATTTGCCACCTAAGCCTTTTCCCCGGGTTTCGCGAGCCCGAGGGTCATCTTTATTTTAACCCCGGACGGTGTTCCTTGAAGCTGGCCCGAACCGAAACCGCTGCTTGAGAGCCACCTTAGGGCAACTTGAGGTTGGTTTTACTCGTAGCCTGTCTCATCCGGATGTGCCACGAGAACGAGATATGTGCAGCTCCTATCGGGATTTGTCGGCACAACCGGGTGGCTTTGCTGGTCTTGTTTTATTCTTGTCGAAATGTCTTGTAGTCCGGGATTCGAGATTGATCGGGTCTTCCGGTAGAAGGAATAATCCTTCGTTGACCGTGAGAGCTTATAATGGGCTAAGTTGGGACACCCTGCAGGTAATATCTTTCAAAGCCGTGCCCATGTTATGAGGCAGATGGGAATTTGTTAATGTCCGGTTGTAGATAACACAAAGTTGACCTCAATAAAATACACATCAACCGCGTGTGTTACCGTGATGGTCTCTTCTCGGCGGAGTCCGGGAAGTGAACACGGTGTTGGAGTTATGTCTGACGTAAGTAGTTCAGGATCACTTCTTGATCATTACTAGTTTCACGACCGTGCTTTGCTTCTCTTCTCGCTCTCTTTTGCGATGTAGCCACCATATATGCTAGTCGCTTGCCGCAGCTCCACTTGAATACTATGTCCTCCCTAAAGCTTAAATAGTCTTGATCTCGCGGGTGTGAGATTGCTGAGTCCCCGTGACTCACAGATACTTCCAAAAACAGTTGCAGGTTCCGATGAGGCCAGTGCAGATGATTCCACCGAGCTCAAGTGGGAGTTCGACGAGGAACGTGGTCGCTACTATGTTTCGTTTCGGATGATCAGTAGTGGTGCCCGGTTGGGACGATTCGGGATCTGTGTTAGCATGTGGGGTATCTTCTTTCATTTTGGTTCCGTGGTCGGACCTTGAGTGTACTCAATGATGTATGTTTAATTATGTCTTGTGTGGCGTGGCGATTGTAAGCCAACTATGTACCTTTCTCCCTTAAATTATTACATGGGTTGTGTGAAGATTACCTCACTTGCGACATTGCTTTCAATGCGGTTATGCCTCTAAGTCGTGCCTCGACACGTGGGAGATATAGCCGCATCGGGGGCGTTACAATTTACATAGCCAAGAAAGGCTCTGGCGATCATGCGTGACTGGCGGAGCACCTATCGCCCTGGCACGGCACTCTAAAATGCATGTTGGGTTGGGCCAGCAAGAAGACTTCGACTAGGGAGACGAAGAATGGAATTGAAGAAGGCAGCATAGTCTAAGATAACAGAATGGAACACCAACCAACAAGTAAGTGGTGGATTTGGATGGAGTCTCATGAAGAAGAAAACGCAGCAGCTAGCCTTTTAAAACGTCGATCCTTTTTCTGCTTCTTCGGCCAAGGTCAGTTCTTGAATCCCCTTCCAAACACCAACCCAATCTCCATTCCTTGATGAGAAATGAGCAAGACCATATGTTTCTCAAAAATATAGCCCCTATATAAACCTAGCCCTTACTACCCGAACTTCTTGCCTTCAAATAGGACTAACTGCCCAACCCGCTTGCTTATCTTCTACGATCTAATTAAGTTAGCGGTGGTTCTTTTTTAAGTGACTAGAACTTCTATCAACTACTATTCTAGCACCCAGCTGTGCCATGTGTTTATTCTATTCTATTCTATTCTTGGTATTCCTTTGAATAACTCATCTTTTCAGGTAAGACAATTTGAAGATCTTCTTAGTCAGCCTATCGTATTCTTATCCTCTAGTGCGGATCAATCAGATTTTATAAAGCCAAGGCCTGACATCCATTGTGGGGATCATCTTTTATCGGAGACATGGCACTGGTGGTTTCGATCGAGATTCCTAATCAATAGGGCGAAGAGCTCTTCGCATGATCTAGTCCTACCTTTTGTCTCGCTATTTTTTGTCCCTTCTCATTTGCTGTCCTTACTCCGGATAAATTGGAACACATTGATTCCGTTCGTTCCTGCCCTTCGCTTCGTGCCATAGTGCTTATGAATTATTTCTATACCCCTTTGATGATGCAGCCTCGACTCTGTGGGTAAACTCCTACTTGATTAGTTAGAACTTCTCTGTCTCAACTCGTGGACCTATCTATCTTCTTATTTTTAAGAGATAGGGGTTTGCTATTCTCACGGATTGCTCATATTTATTTACCCCATTGAATAGTTTTTGCCTTGTTTCAGCCCTTCCTTCATCTGAACCTTCCAAGTACTAATCTATCTTTATGGGAAGACCCTTCATCGACCTCCGGGCTACCTGTCAATTGTAAAAAGTAGTTGAGTCGTGTCTCGCAGAGCAAAAAGAGTGAAATGAGGACGTAAGCCCCTAGGTCTTCCTCTTCCTTCTAAACTAATTGCTTTAAGCTTGACTCTTCCAAAAAAAAGTATAATGAGTGGTTGAAGGAAAGCGAAAAGGAATGGCTTTTCATGTACCAGATCCGGTGAGCGGACATCAAGCAAAATGGACATACAATCAAAGAGTAAGGAGCAGTTATTTGCAATGGCGGGTGGATTAGTCGAGCTGCAAGGAGAGACTTCGGTTATGGCGCGATAAAGAACTTGCTTCAATGCTCGGATTCGGTAGAAAGTAAGAGCAGTAGCATATTCATAGGAGAGCTTTGTACTTGAAATTAGTAGTCCCGTAGTTGGAAAAAGCTCAATACTGATTCAAAGCATCAAGATAGGTAGTCCTATCATTAGTTGGCCATCATAGCAATTTAAGTAGAAAGCTTGCTTGGGATCAAATCATTCAACTAAAGCTGTCGGGCGGGTAGGCTTTGAGGAACATTAGGGGTTCCTTATGTTGTGACTGAGCAGATATGTCTATTGTGCGGCAAAACAGATTTGCAAGGAGTTTGCCAAAGGCTTTCTCATTCGGAAAAAAATTCAAGTATATTTCCTTCTCCATTCTCTTTCGGATGATTGCCGCTTGTGTGAATTTCATTCTTGTGGGTCCCGTGTGTGCTCGAATAAGATTGTTTTAGGATTCTATTTAGTTGAATTTCTTGACTCATGGGTGCTGGTTATCGAGTTTATGGCGCCACCGACCATCCAAAAAGTCAAAGATGGCGTCGGCATTTACTTATTATGCTCTCTTCTAATAGTGGTCCCTTGGTATTCAGGTTGTAAAATCCTGATAGGAAAGTCATTGTTATACCTTGTTTTTGTAATGGCCTATCTTCTTTAAAAAGCGAAAGATAAGGATTTCATAAAACTTTTATGTTCCTTTTTCTTTGAAAAGAAAACCTTACCATTTTGGGCCATTGTTACCATTTCCATTTCCTGAACCTAAACCTAACTAATACTTAGTTGTTTCCATTTCCTCATCGGTGATAGATCCTCATCTTCTTCTCGCTCAAATCCCTTTTTCATATCCGGGGCAGCCTTTAGAGTGCGCTTTAGTTTGAAGTCATTAAAGATATGCTCGACCTCGTTTATGTCCATGGTATCATCGTCGTACCTTATACTATCAACCAGATGAGATAGGGCTTTGAAAGGTCGAGTCGATCTCCTCTTTTTCTTTTAGGTCGTTTAGCGGTTCCCCAACCAGCTTTCTCCCGAGAAAGCCTTCACGAATTCAAAGAAAAGGTTTGAAGGTTGATCTCGGGATCGGTGATAGTTCGGAACCAGCAAAGGGAGGCTGAAAAGCCGTAGTGCTAACGCATACCTGTAGTTTTGAAGCTAAAAGACAGCAGCGAGCTCAGCGTCGGCGAAGCGAGCAGCTAAGCGCTACTCTTCCTTTATGAGCGAGACTCTATCCAGATCTCTTGGTCTAAGAACTCCATGAGCTAACCGAGCGAGCCATGAGGCGCTTATCGGCAAGGCTTGGAAAAGCCTTAAGTTTAGGCTCCTTCCTTCATGAACTAATTCACCGGGTCCAAACCTGCTTGAGCTAGCTAATTTTTCCTTCTGAGATCTCGGCTCTTGAATGTTGGAGAGAGCCCGCCTCCTCTTAGTTGGTGCGGGCCCAGAGTGATGGGACTACTTCCTTAAAGAGCCTTTCGTTCGGGCGGCGGGGAGGGCCTTGATCTATCAATTGAGGAGCAAAAACAGGCTTTGCTCCCCTTTTTAAATGAAGAAAGAAAGAAGGGTCAAAGTTTAGACCGCTCACGGTAGTTCTACCCATAGAAAAGATCATGAAAGAGGCGATCGAATGGTACCCGAATCCATTTACGATCCCGAGTTTCCAGGACACATCGCACTTCCGCTCGGGTCGAGGCTGCCACTCGGCCCTCGGACGGATCAAGAAGAGTGGGAAACCTCTCGCTGGTTTTGGAATTCGACATCCGGAAGTGTTTTCACACCATCGACCGACATCGATTCATCTCAATCTTGAAGGAAGAGATCGGCGATTCCAAGTTCTTTACCCCACTCGAGAAAAAGTTTTCCGCGGACGACTCGTAGGGGTGAGAAGGGCCTGACTCCATCCCAAGCAGGTGTACTACTATCGGCCCTACCAGTAATATCTACCTACACAAGCTCGATCGGGAGATAGGGAGGATCCGCGAAGCACGAAATTCCTCTTGTAGTGAAAATAAGATCGGTTCTATTAAGAATAGGTCGTCGTATTGATGACCAAGAAAAGTATGGAAAAGAAGCAAGCTTCAACGCCCCAAGACAACAGAGCCCTCATAGTGGGGAGGTAAAGAGCATCAACGCATAAGCGACCTTTCATTCCCTTGTTTCGTGTGGCACACCCCCCCACACACACAAGCACCCCAGTGAAGGGAGACCAAGCATGCTTCGTTTTCCCCCTTCAGCCCCCTAGCCGCCTTCCTTAACAAGCCCTCGAGCCTCCTTTGCGCCTTTCCTCATAGAAGCCATGGGTTGACCTCAAGGCGAATTCAATGGTAGAGAAGGCTTTAATAAGAATTTGGCCATGAGAGACCTTCTTAAGTATTGCAAAGAAGGGCCTGCTGATAGAGCTGGGCGGGGCGATACTAGTTATCGTGTCGAGAGGCCTGGCCG
>CM038682.1:460889030-460899030 GCA_021605205.1 Aegilops longissima | reverse complement strand
ATCCGCCTTCTTCTTCTTATTCTTCCGAAAGTCTCCCAGCGTGGTATCATCGGATCCACAAGGTCAATTTGTATCCATTTGTTCGAAACCGAAATGCCAACTACTCACTTCTTGCCGAGGATGAAGGTGCCATGGGTGATAGCGCCACCATTCCCTCATTGAAAAGAAAGCGCAACCCTGCTACTAAAGCTAAGGCCAACCGCAGCCCAGTGAAATGAAATGCGTATGAAAAATAACATAGATTAATCTTGATGCGATCGATGCAGACACACTTCTTTTCTTACAGGCTACTGATCGAAACAACAACCGCAAATCACCCTAAGAGTGCCATACGAAAAAACAAAAGCAAGCTGTGGGTATAGACCAATTTCCTGCCCTGAAGAGGCTCGACCTACCAAACCCTGCTCTTTGCACCTTCTGAGCTCTCCTCATACCGAGTATCTAGGCATTTCTTCTCACAGACGGTTGGGAGAAAGTTGGCATTCTTTAATATGTCCTTTGGGGACCCGTACTTACTTGATGGAATGGATGGGATGATGTGTTTCAGTTCAGCCAAGAGTGGAGGTTTCCTCGGCCTAGTCGCGTAAGAGCCCCTTCTTTTCTAGTTAGTTGAAAGAAAAGCAATGGGGAAGGTTGGCTTACCAGTTAATTGGTCATATCATATCTTGCTATGGTGGGACATCCTCTTACATTTAGGTATCCGGGCTGGCTGTTAGCTTTAGTCGTTCGGCACTCTTCCTTCATTCTCATTCAACAAGGAGAAGTGTGTAATCAAAATCATTGGTTGAGCCTCTAAGCTTCGATTATCAGTCATATCGTAAATCGAAAGCGAGCGCGGGGAAGGAATCGCGAGTTCACTTTGGGAAGAATGGCGTCCATGCCAGCGACTAAGGAGAAGGGGACGAGTGGCTATACAGATTGACGTCCGATAAGCACAGAGAGCCTCAAGAAGGCGATCTGGCCAGTCTTCTCCGACTCAAAAGTGTTTGTAGCTATGGTATGGGTCTGGTCTGAAGACCAATGGGTCCAAAAAGGGGATATCCTCTTCTTTGGCTACACCAACTAATGTAGTAGATTGCGTTCCCGGAGGACACTTTCTCCATTTAAATGATCTTGGTAACAACGGATCTTGACCTCGTTTCTTTTTCTTGTTATTTGACTTCTTGGAATGGAATTCTTCTCATGATAGTCACACAAGCAAAGGAGAAGAGGATGGGTCGAGGAACTCTTTTCTTCTATTCTAAGTTTTGATTGCACGAAAGACATAACAACATAACAGTTTTGTGTAAGGAAGTAAGGAAAGACTCCTTTACGAAATTGAAGGACTTAATTAGCACATGTCAGATATAACGTATAATGAGTCTCAAAGAGAGTTTCAATGGGTTACATCAAGTTCCATTCCCAAGATCTAAATCAGTAAACACGAATATCGTATATAAGAAACTTCTATTCCAATCCACAATCGGTCCAACAAGGCAACTGTCGTCAACTAGATCAATCAGGAATAAGCAATATGTCATACCCAATCTGTCATATTTGCTTTTCGGTAAAGGGTACACACGACTTTATTTTGACTTATTCAATTCTCTGTCTTGCTAAACACAAATCCTTCTTTTCTTGTATAGACGAAATAAAATGAGAACTAAGTAGGTTTCACCCATTAAAGGAGTCAATGGCACGCACACAAAGCAGGAGGAAATCGGTACTCTTGAGGCTGGCGAAGTCGGCACAAGAAGTAAGCGGAGTAGAGGCAGCAGTTATGGGCTCAAAGCTTGCTAAATCGCAATCAATATTTCCGTCAGGGTTGGCGGAGTTGGTAGAAAGCACGGTTGGCGATAAGCTGGTACTAGTTTCATTCTTTCTATTCCAAAATCCAATACCCGGGCTGGTAAATCAAACAATGTAGGCACACGTTGGCACAGCTATGTAAATAAGAGATGTCTCATCTGGTTGAGCTGTCGCAATCAGTCTTTCTCTTCCTTTCTTAGTAGCAGATCCAACATGACTGTATTAAACCTTAAGCAATCGTGGTTAAGCTAGCTCATTGCACGAAAGTGGAGCTCAGTATTATACACCTTGACCCCCACCTTTTTGAATCCTTCCTCCATATATATTGTTATATAAGATAAGTCCCATAACTGCCTCATTCAGATCGATTCGATCGCCGCTACGGTCACATCAATCCGTTATGGCTCGGACCCTCTTAGCATTTGGATCCTTGGGAAGCCATAGTAGGGATTACGTCAAGACATTCTTAGGCGAGCGATGGGTTATATCACCCTATTTTGTTTTTGACCTTCTTTCTTTTTTAGGCATGGGACCAAACCAAGGTTGATCGAAGTTGAACATTCCTATGGAACTCCCCTTCAGACGACTTCTCTGCGCTTGCCCAAGACCTTTCGTTTTATGGACCAGGACCAATTTCACCTCGAGACATGGTCAAGTCATAATCGATGGATAACGTTCTCTCAAGGACCTGCAAAACTCTCTAATGCGGATGATCAAGCGTTGCTTCAGATGTGTATGAGAAGGAAGCGTCTCACAGACTCTTAGATAGAAACCAGCATAGTCTATGAATTAGCATGAACAGTTTATTGAACTTGGTTGCACTCGTAAGCGGCGTGAAGAGAGCTGCGAAAGAAGCCCACGGAGCGGAGCGGTTATTTTTCCCGACTAGCAAGTGGACAGGCTCGGATGGCGTGGCTGGTGTGTCATGCTAGGTATCTTTTATCGCCAAGTCGGGCAGGATAGTCAAGTAAGAAAATAGACCATAAGCCATCCTTTATCTTTTTTTTCTAAGAAAGGAACAATAAATAGCTCATAGTTTCCTTGCAACTGCCCTAAGAGTTGTTCTTCTATCATCGTGAGAGTTTACTTTCTTTGTCGATCAGACAATAATAGATAGATTTACGTACATAGTTGGGCCCGAGCTAAGAAATAAATAATAAATGGATTCCTCCCCTTTAGCATATGCTTATGTAGCACTCCTATTTTGAATAAGCTTATGGGCAAATACTAGAATATGCTTTTCTCCATTCGAGATTTAGATTCTGTCTCCTTATTTTTGAAAATAAGTTTTAAGCAAGTGAGCAAGCCATACCATTCATCCTCCACCTCCTCGTCCATGAAGTCCGTTGACTTTCTTTTTTCGAGTAAAGGCAGCATATGCCCTAAGAGCCTATTTTTCCACATCAAGAGGAAAGTCCCACACACAACCCAAAAGAATAAACTGGATGGACCCCTATTCGCGCCTATGGACCGATGGTTCCCAACCAAGAACTAGTGCCCCCTATGGACCACTCCTATGTAACTCCAACAGAAAAGGAGATAGAATCTAAATGGAATATTATGGGCTTGCTCACCCTAAGCAACTGAAGGAAACTCGTATAGAAATACAGGTTTTGCTTCCGCATAAGAAAGGTCGCTACAAAGCTGGCTCACGGCAGTTCTCTCCTCTAGAGTGTAAAATCATGGATGGAGCTTGATGCAGCAGCCACTATATTCCTACCTTTAGTGCTTGCCAATGGATGGTCCTTCTTTCCCTTCCGATACAAAAAAACGATTTATTGGCCTTCTCACTAGTGGTCTCAATCCTTGACTCGATATGTATCTCATATCGGTGCCCTACTCCTTTTTATAGATAGATCGTCTTGAGACTGATAACGCTTGTGATCTCTTTCTTTTTCTATTGGTTAAGGAATGCTAATAATGAAATAACTGATAGAGCTGCTAATGGATTTCATGTCCCTCTTGATCTCCATTCTCATTGGACGTTTTGACTTAGTAGCTATGTGATTTTTCACTTTGATCCGCGTACTTTATTTCTTCTTTCACTACTTCCTTTCGTCTCTCTTCTTGAATACTGTGTTGGGAACCATTCTTTTCCCGGTTCCCGTTAGAATAGCATTCCTTCCATTCTGCCAACCAACCATATCTCTTATCCCTAGCTCGGCTCTTTTAGAACCAATTTCCATCTTTCCACTGACAGCTGCGAAGAGCTCCCCTTCACTAGGTATGGTTGTTTTGGTTCATAATGGTGGTCTAGGAGAACCCAAACTAGAGCACACACGGATATGCATTTTTTCTATGGTTTGTGATTGTTGCAACCACTGTCTCTTTTTTTACTTTTCAGATATTTCATAAAGCGAACTCTCTATGGATCCCCACCATAGAAGGGCAACAAGAGCTAATGGACTCGATTAGGGCAACAGATGATAACGACTCGTCGAGTTCGAATCGACATTATTTATATACTAAGACCTATATTCCATGAAGGAGTCGCGAAACTTACATTAGGTTCTTATCTGAGATTCCGTCTATCACGGAGCATATGTTGGTTTAAATTGCTCGGAATTCATTGATAGTGACTTTTGAAGTTCTAGGTTTTCTAGTCTACTCCTCTTTTTCTCGATCGAGCCGCTTTCCCTCATTCTACTCGTCCATCCCTCTTCACGAACTTGTACAATCAATGCCACAAAGATAGCAAACTCGATTATCGAATATATAAGGAAAGGCGACGGTTTGGCACCAGATATCCGGGGTGTGGAAAGAGCAGGTGAAAAGCGGAAAAACCATCAAAAAGCGACGATTGCTCGTGAAGGTTTCCTGAAAAGACCCTTGGTTACGGCAAACAGATCACAATTACAGTACACAGGAGCATACCGATGGAATGAACAAAATACGAACAATTAACATAATATAGTCATAGATCTTAGGTTGTAACTTGATCATGAGCGAATTTGTTGATGTTGCACCCACGAAGTATGGAAAGTGCCAAACATTGGGAACTACCCGGGGAGGAGTTAGGAGCAGGAACAAGGAGAAGCGAGAACCACTTAAATGGAGGATTCTATTGTATTTATGCCTTTGTTCCCCATAGCAACTGGGGATCGAAAAGCACCAAACTTGATGACTTATTAAGGGAAAGACGAAGTAAGAGCATGCTATTGAAGGCGTTGCAACATATGTCGGGGGGCCTCCGTTGATTGTGTACAAACAAAATACGAGTCCAAAGGTAGGGTAATAAAGGGTTTAGCTAATGGAGAAATTGATTCTTCCGGGAACCAAAGATGCCAGCGTAAACCATGTCAAACCAAGACCGATCAATATCCGAGCGGAACAGTTGAACTTCTCCTAGAAAAGTTTCGGTCGAAATTCAAAAAATGAGTAATTCAAAGGAAAAATGAATTTGAGGCATGCGCCGGACTGAAGAGACTGGTTCCTTTCTCCGGACCATTTCTTTGTTTGCGTCGAGAATCCGCACCCTGTTTGCAATCAATGCAAATTAACATTGCTCAAGACCCCGAGAAGGCCACGATAGAAGTGGGACCGTCTCTTACGAGCTTTGAAGTCCCTTTTCCATTTCCGTAATTCCTTTACGACAAAATCCCTGCTAATCCCCGAAAGACGCAGCTTGTCCAACCTGGTTTTTAGATAGTGGTTGATTGCCTGGATTCAGAACTACTACCCTCGCCTCGCCCAACATCTTTTTATTACGATTCGCTCATTTTGAAGGTTAGATTCGCTTTTGGTCTTCAAGAAATTCAGAATATTTCTGAATTCCGTTTTCTTATTTGGTCAAGCGTGTCCCCCGTAAAATCCGTAATGGGATCGCCCCGAGCAGGCGGGGCGTCCGGCAGGTGGGGTCCGAATCAATTCCAAAGTCCAATGCCAACTTCATGATCAAAATCAACTATCACCTTCTCGGGACTCGACACGGAACTTCTTGCACTTTAATATGCCTCGTTCAATGAGAAAGCATCTGATCGAAGAGCAGCACTAAAGAAGCACGCTAGACTTCCTACTTTTTGGGTTTTTAAGGTGACCGATGCCTTTCAAAAGTGTGCTTTGGGCCCATCCTTAGTACTTGACGCAGAATGGAGCTAGTTATCCATTTTCAAAAGCGGATTCGGTGGTTCAAGAAGTAGAATTATGCATAGATTGCGAAAGAAAGACAAATAAAGACGAATGGAAAGGCCTGTGGACATGACCAAAACAAGGGCTAGTAGCACTTTTCTCGTGAATTGCCCTCGCAGACGGAGGACAAAGGGTTTTCATCTCATGAAGAATCAGCGGTTGTGTTGTATATTGACTAAGCTAAATACCATTTTCACTATTGGCCACAGTGAAATAGAGTTTTTCTTGAAATTGAGTTCGGACCGATTACTCATAGAAAATGACTACAAAGCAAGGCGAAAGCATGGAGAATTCAATCTTGGCGAGAAGGTATTAGTTAGTGGGTGCAAGCGAGATTTTCCAACCAAGCTAGCGTGTGATTGCGATGAAATACTTTTAGGCGGGCATTACCGATACTAAGATGAAATTCAAATGAGAAAGGGCTTGAGCCTCATGCTTTCCTGTTTTATTTGGTTGGGAAATGGCTCTTTCTGATCTCTTTTGAAATAATTCTATATCTGTTTGCTAAGTATGTCAATTTCTCCTTAGTAACAAGGCCAAAACCGGGTTTTACAAGTTTTGACTCATTTTGACCCGTTTGGATCATCCCGATCGTGTCACCGTGGAGTCTTATCTTTGTCGGCTCCGATCTCGGAAGTGATTCAACTTCTTCAAGGGTTATTCTTCTACTGCTTATTGCCGGACCCTTCTTTCCTCTTATACGGATTGGCAAAGTATTTCTATTATACGTATATTCTTAAACACATGACACCTTAGGCGCACACTTTATTCGGACGGTGGGGCACGATGCTCTAAAAGAACTTCTTGAAAAAACATAGCGGTAACGGCTGTTTTAGAAAGCACCTCTTCCTTTCCTCGAAACTCAAACAACCTACTAGGCTACTAAAAGGCTAATCCAGACGAAGAAGATAGCGAAAACGACTCCTCAAGCCAAGTCGTATGGACCATCTTCTTTTCGACCGTTTGGAGCTGCTCACAAGGCCTAAACCTTCACCTAATCCACGGAGCTTCGTGAGCCTTTTCCTTCCCCACAGGCCGAGCTCAATTTACCTTCGCCACAGCTCTAAAATAAGGAGAATCAGCTCAAGATAAAAGGGCTCGCACTCAATTGATCCGGTCAACACTTCACAGATCTGGTTTCGCTTTATTTTGACTCCTTGTAGGGGCTCATGACAGTCTGTAGGGGATCCAAAGGCTTTTCGAGCGATGGCGGCAGCGAAGCGGAGAGTTGGTTATTCAATTGATCCTCGATGTTGGCCCTTCCGCATCATCCATCAAGGCTCGGAAGTCTGAGCTATTAAGGTGCGGTTGACGGATAAGAGGCCTTCGATATGTTAAGGAGAGAGGGAGAGTCATTCCAGAGTTGGGTGGGAATCGTTGATAGAAATTTGGATTTTCCACGAGGTACGATAGCGTCCCGAACTAAAGAAAGGGAATATGGAAAGTGAATGTGGTAAAGGATACCAAGAGTAGGTTCCACTGAATGATTTTTAGGCGTATTTTCTTTGAACAAATAAATCTATAAAGAAAATAGGATGGATCTTCCACCTATGCTATGAGTGAATCTTATCATCACCGGCGAGTGGTATCGTATCACCGTCTTAGCCCCGAAAACATCTGCGAGCTAAGCCAGTGTAGGCTTTGACACTACTTATATTCGCTACAAGTATTACACTAAACCGCTACACTCTTCTCTTATGCTTGGCGCTTAGATAGGCTAAATAAGCCGCTCATCCTGGCGAATCCTACCCACATAGGAATGCGGAACCATCGGGAAAGGCAAAACATATTCAATCCTGTGAGAGAAGTCACTGGTTCGATAGGACCAGGAGAGGACCCCGATCACCTTGCCAACTAATTCAAGGCCTTAGGAAAATTATCCTACAATGGACCGTAGGGACTGAGAACGAAGAAGACATAAAAATAAGGTTAGGGGGGATATAAAGAAAACCTCCTCCCATTCAAAGTCGTCTTCAAGTACCTTTTTGATTCTTTACCGAGTATGGATGGATCAACTATAGGTTCGAGTTTAGCCAAGATACGTACACGGCTAAGTGTATGAAAATCCAAGAGAGAATCATAAAATCTAAAATCTAGGAAGGAGAAGACCGGGTGATTGAATATGACTTGCTAACAGATCCTACTCTTCCTTAAGAGCTAGTTCTATTCACGATGGTTCAGTTTCGAGAGCAGCTAAAGTAGTTACCTAATAAGATACATGAATATTCCACGATCTACGATTCTAAAAATCTTCTTATAGAAGTCTAGTTCTTTCTTCTTTTAGAAAAGGAAGTCTTGCTCTCCTTTCTTGCCGCTACTTGCGTTGCAAGCCAATCTTCAAACTGTTACGGAGAAGTCGTTTCTTGATTAGCTGCTTGAACGTGGAAATATTTGGCATATCTGCTCTTAGGTTAGTACGAGAACTCGACTCTACTCGTGCTATAGTCGAGGATGTACTTATACTACTCTAAAGAGGGATCAATTAATGGGGTGCATTTTTCTTAGGGCAATTCTAGGCAAGACCTTGAATCACGGGGTTTGTTCACGGCAACCCAAAGATTCTTTATCTTGGCGTGGATTGGTGTGATGGGACGGATGCCGTGAAAAAGCTTTTTCTTTGACCGAATCAACAGGTGTGAACCCATCTAGGATGAGTCAAACATAGGGGAAGGGCCTCCGGCAATATCCGCATACTAGTAATCGATTATTTGGCCTTTTGCGATCGAACAACCTATGAACAGTTGTAGCCTACATAACCTACCTATCCGCACCAAGGGAAGAAGGTATCGATCACCGTAGTTCTAGACCCTTTTTCAAATAAAGGAAGTGACAACGTTTGCCGAAGAGGTTGAATCAATAGTAAGAAGATACCACCGGCACGAATCCAAATAACAATCAAGAATAGGACTAGGAGAATGAGGTCTAATTTACGGAGGAAAGCTGTAATTGGGCTTAGTGTCTGATTAGCCTTAGGACTAGGACTGATAGGTAAATGCCCTTACTCAACCAATGAAGGCGGGTAGGGCTTTTCTTTCTTTTGTTTAGGATTGGCAAGAGGATGGCTGCCTCGGCTTCAGAGCTGTTAGAGAATGCGCTCTTATCACTACAGGACGCGAGAGAAATTCCTCAAGGTAGTATTAAAGGGATGGGGCATTACGGTGTTAGCGGCGAAGGGATTGTTTGCAAGAGAAGGTTGCCCTGTTAAGATCTGAACAGGGGCATGCCACGCATATAATAGTAAAAAAGGCGAGAGAAGAGGATTGAGGGATGTATGAGCTGGAGGCCAACAAGGAATAGAAGAAGCTGTTCCACTCGTAGCTCTTCTTCTTTTTAAAGCTTAACTCACATTTCGGGAGCGGATGCTGCTCGAGCTAAAGATATGCCCCCAACTCTTGAACAGCTCTCACTTGCCTTGGCCGATAGCTTAGATGACCGGCCAGTTAGGCATGGTTACCAATGATTTCACAAGATATATCTTGTTTGGTGAGCCAACCGGCTTCACCCGAGGATGAAGGTAGTAGAACAAAGAGGAGCCGATCTTTTCCTGGCGGAGAGGAATCAAGGTCCATCTCATTAAGGCCGAACATTTAGTCTCGCTCCGATAACAATAGGGAACATCTGGTCTTGTTTGGTTTTTCTTTCAAGGATTTTTTTCTTTCTTGCAATTCTGCAAACTTTGAATGCATCATTTCCTCCATTTCTCGGAACTTATCGCGAATCTAGGCCCACTAGGACTCGGCGGGATTTCTGTAAATCAAGCTCTCTCGGGGTGGAAGCCAGCCCCACTACTCGATGTTATCACTCTGCAAGATTCGACAAATGGATTTGTCTTCCTCAGTCTCTTTGAACTTTCCAAATCCTGCTATTTTCCCAAGTCTTCTTGAGTAATATGATCCACGAGGGTCAATCCTTTCCCTTCCCCTTTGCCCTTTCAAATGAAAAAGAACTACCAATGCAAAAAATGAAATGAAATGAACAATTGCTACTTCTTTATTAAATTACACGAAAAGAAAGTCTGAGAAAACAAGAGCCAACCTAAAACTTAACTACCCTTGCCCTCCCAATTTGAACCCTTCTTTCTATC